>JAJOZX010002579.1:415000-634051 GCA_023014485.1 Bathynomus jamesi
GCAAACGCATACGGGGATGGAGTCATGTTTGTACAAATGAACAAAAGACCACCATTTGCTTGTTTCCGTGGCTCCGGACTTAAACTTATCAATTCCTGGTACGGAAAAAGAAAAATAAATGAGAAAGATGAGTGCTTAAGAATTGTCGAAGCTGCAGCTACTATAGTTCGAGAGGATATTAGGACAACTGCTTATAACACAATGGATTACCCGGATATTACAGACTTTATGAAGGATGCAGATGACGTGGTTCTCAAAACTTTGCAAGCATTTTTGAATACCGTTATCCTAAAAAGCAGAAAATGCGAAAAGGAAAAAGTAGCAAAACAGTGTACTGCAATCGCTCATTCTATAATTGCTGCAACAAGACCGCGCTCATTTCTGTCTTCCATACTACTTGGTCTCTCTCTGTATTTATTTCGGAAAGTTGGTTCCAAAAGCATTGTCACTGCAGTGTCAAATTTGGGATTTTGTTCAAGCTATAATGATGTTGCATTGTTCGAGTCATCTGCTGTTAAATGTTGGAAACCTGATTTGGACAAAGATTCTTTCTGTCAGTATGTTTTTGACAATGCAGATTTTAATATAAAGACCTTAACTGGTAAAGGAACATTTCACTCGATGGACGGAATAAAATGCATAACACCAGCAAAGATGGTAATAAATCAGGAAATTTCAAAATTGCGAACCATTCCTTCTTCAAAAGAGCTAGCAAGCATTGGACAAATGGAAATACAAACTTTTCGAGGAAAACGAAATGCTGGTTTGAATGAATTGAACTTGCAAAAGGTGTACAATGATGAAGCTTGCAAGAATGTTACAATGCCCTCGACCCAGGATATTCTGTGAATGTTCGGAAAATTTTTGCAGACACCCTCTCTTCCATCGTGGCAAGGTTTTATGGAAGCCATGATGGGTACTCTGCCATATGAGCAGTCAGAGGTTCTTGCATTACCTTTCATTAATCTGCTGTCAACAGAATACAACACAATGCTAACTGTACTAAAATTTGCGGCGGAAGAAACATCGAAACAAAAAACGTGTTTTGTTACATTCGACCAACCACTATATATGAAGGCTAAGGATATTGTGTCTCCAGGAAATGAAAATCAAGAAGGTGAACTTTCGAACGTTATTGTGAGGTTAGGAGGATTTCATCTTTTAATGGCCTATCTCGGATCAATTGGCTACATTATGAGAGGCAGTGGACTATCAGACCTATGGTCCACAGTATTTGCTTCTTCATCTGTACCTCATATGCTTTCTGGCCACGCCTATGCACGAGCCATTCGAGCACATTTGTTAACATACTGCGCTTTGGCAAAGATCATGTTTCATGAAGTCACAGTAGATAACACTGACAAACAATATGTACAACAAATTCTCACTGCTTTTAAAGATCTGCCTCCAACATTTGACTCTGTGGAAAACGATGATGTAATTAAAGAGCTCCATATGCAGTGCATAAATCACGACATCACTCAAGCAAAAAGGAAAGACAGCTCAATTATGGCTACAATATTTTGATCTTGTGACTATTGCTTTACATTTCATTCAGGCAGAGTGCATAGGAAATTGGAAGCTTCATTTAAATTGCATTAGAGCTATGCTGCCCATTTTTCATGCAAGTGGACATTTTTTGTATGACAAGTCCTGCCAGCTTTACCTCCAAGATATGGATTCTCTTCATCTCAAGATGACAGACAAGGAGTTTCACAGATTCACATCAGAGGGTTACTTCACAATTCGACGTTCGGACAAGTGCTGGAGTGGTGTATGGTCTGATATGACTATCGAGCAGACTTTAATGAAAAATATGAAGTGTTGGAGGCATCACTCACGGAAGAGGCTTCACAGAGCGTGTTCTGAATAAATGGATCTTTGGTGTGCCAGTAGCTCACCATGTATGCGAGAATGTGGAAGAGTTTTGTGGGATTCGAACCAGCAGTAGTTTTCAGCATATCGAATTGAGAGATTCAAGGATTAAGAAGGACGAAGAGGATCTTCAGAAGTGTGTTATATGGCTTCAGCAGCATTCTCCATTCATCAAAACAGAAGAGCTCGTTTCGCTGTCGAATGGTCTGGTTGCAACTGAAAACATAAACTGCTACAAAGCTAAAGATATTGGCAAGAAATTGATGGATGAAGCCATAAAAGGCAAAAGCACTTTTAGAGATTTTACAGTAAAACGCAGCAACAGAGTGAAGTCAATTTCTTACATGAATACCAGTGTCAAAGTCGCAGATGACATCATAGAGGTTGGCACCACTCAATTATTTCGGAGAATAATTTGCACTGTAAAGTTGCTGCAAGACTTGGAGACCTGTTTCAGTCATGAGTTGGCTTCAGTTCCGCACTCCATATTTGACGAAACAGGTTTGATGAGAAAGACGAAGAAATCGTCTTTGTATGACATTTTCAACACTGTCGAAGAACGAGTAGTTAAATTATCATGGTGCAAATATGTCATTGATGGAGGTAACTTAATCCACCGTGTAGTTTGGCCGAAGCAAGGCACAATTGCAGACGTTCATGCTGCTTATGTCCAGTTCATTCGAAAACATTACGGTGAAGATGTAACTGTAATATTTGATGATTATTCAACTAATGAAGTCAGTACAATGAGCATCGAGCGTCAACAAAGACTTTTGAAACGAATTTCAGCTGAAATCTTATTTGATGAGAATACGGCTCTAACTATAGCTAAGGAAAAATTCTTGAGTAATCTAAAAAAAAAGGAGCGTCTAATTATGCAATTGAAACAGAGATTTGAGAACGAAGGTATTGAGACACATATTGCTGCAGATGATGCTGATATACTAATTGTTCAAAGTGCTATTAATACATCTTATCAGCATGACTCCGTTGTTATAGTTGGACAGGATGTAGAACTTCTTACTCTACTTATTGCTCTTACTCCAGAAGACAAAGATATTATGTATTTAAAAGAAGCACAGGGAAACCTCAGAGCAAGACTTTATAGTTCTCGAGATTTGCAATGCTCCAATATTCTAAAGAACTGCAAAGAATCAGTTTTGGTAGCTCATGCATTTAGTGGTCGCGACATAACGTCCTCATTTTACGGATTTGGAAAAATGAAAACGATCAATCTCCTCAATAACGATGACTCTCTGCAAGATATGGTATCGGTTTTCAACAATCCTCAATCGACTCATGATGAAGTTGCAGCCGCTGGAGAGCGTTTCATTCTCGCTCTGTACTGTATAAAGCTCCACACACTGAAGCAAATCTCAAACATTACAGATTTCTTTCTTTTAAGAAATCTGTCAGTCACTCAAATAATGCTGTTCTTAACAGGTCTTCCGACAACTTCTGCAGCAGCTATGCAACATTCTTATCGTGTCTTTCACCAAGTTCAAACTTGGCGAGGAGAAACACTACAGCCTGAGTTGTGTGGCTGGAAAAAAATTTGCAGTTCTCTGTCACCTGTCTACACAACTGAGGCACCAGCCCCCGCAAATCTCTTGAAATTTATTTCATGTGGCTGCAAATTAAGGTGCGGAAAGCGGGGTGGTTGTGTAAAAGCTGGTTTACGCTGTTCTATAATGTGCACTAATTGCCATGATCAAAGTTGCCTGAATTCCGAAACTGTAGATGATCCCACTAATGACCTTATTATGATTGGTGAAGAGGACTATTCAAGTACTTAATGATATCATCTTAAACAAGAAAAGCGTGGAATAGGCCTACAGGGGAAACTACTAAAAAAAAACGCGCCCAAACTCTACCTCAAAGGTGGTGTGGAAATGAGTTTGCATTATATAAGTTAATTTCTACCGAATGAGTCAGAAAACCTTTGAAATCTGCTTCATGCAAATGTTTTTCACTTAACCCTATAGAGAATTTTCCGCTCTACTATTTCAACTATATGCATTTTAAATGAAAAATTTGGTGTTTGTGAGTTATTTGCCAAAAACTGAGCACCAGAAGCAAATTTCTCGCTGCACGCTAAAAGTCTGTCCCCACTTCAGACGTTTAGCACAAAACCGAAAAAGTAGTCGCAGACCCCCCTCAGGGGGGCGGTTGGGGTAAATAAAAAGGGGATGCTGCACTCGGACGGAGGGGAACTCTTTTGATCTTTATTTGAATAGCCTTCAGGAGTATGTATGCAAAATTTCATCTTTTTATAAATTTTTTCCACCATTTGCCTGTTTTCATACTAATTTCACTGGACTATTTCCATTTTTAGTTAACTCGGCAGATCATGATAACATCAGATCTGTCAATATGCGGTCTAAAATAAAAATATGGCTTCCTCTTGCTTAGCAGTCTAGACATTGAGACATCAAAAATATTTGTTTTGTCTTTAAATGTTTTGTAAAGTAAATCAGCTAATTGAGATTAAAGAACAAAAACAGATCAGCATTAAATAATAATGATGTCAGTAAAAAATTAAATATAAAAGCCCATAAAATTTCGACAATGTTCATTCTGATCTGCCTCATCTAACTTAGAGGCTGAGCATTACCTGTAACATTTTAGCAGTAAATTATAGTCAGAGAAAATCTTTGTCTTCTCCTTCGAGCCTTGCTCCTTTCAGAGAACTTAGTCTTAAATAGAGAAAAACTAGCAAAAGGTCGGCGCTACGCGCCGATTTTGCTCGATCTGCGGTGCTTCGGCTGGATTGTGGGTCTACGGCGTATTTTATTTTGAACATCAGTAGCCCTTTATCTGGATATCATTCCTATTCCTCTCACCTTGGGCTTCAGTAATTGGGGTGCCTGCGGCCTTCCAGTTACTGGCAAACCAATTATTCATTCAATAAAACTACAGAAAAGAACGCAGCCATGAAAATCTAAAGCTTCACAAATCTTAATACAATGAGCTCTGATTTGAAGCTTAAGATTTTCATGACTGCGTTCATTTCTATAGTTTTATTGACCAAATAACTGAACCGACAGTAATTGGGGGCCCTGCGGCCCGCCAAATCATAGTTTTCATTGTTTCGAGTGCAGCAATAGCGTTGCCGGGGTGGATGTTGAACGTTATATATATATATATATATGCCCGGTTAGGTAAACTGAATGCCCGGTTAGGTTAATTGAATGCCCAGTTAGGTCAACTGAATGCCCGATTAGGTTATTTAAATGGCCGGTTAGGTCAACTGAATGCCCGATTAGATTAATTGAATGCCCGTGTACGTTAATTGAATGCCCGGTTAGGTTAATTGTAACCCTTGACGATTGGTTAGGTTAAGTCATGATATTTTCGTTAAAGCCAACGAAAATATCACGACTTAACCTAACCAACCGTCAAGGGCGTACAGATGACCTAACCTGGCATTCAATGAACCTAACCGGGTATTCAATAATTTTACCATAGGTTTCGTAATGAACTTGATGACGTCATTTAATGTTTTAAAATTAATTATTTAATTTATTAACACCCACGTGCACAACCTCGGGACCTAATCAATATGTGTGTGAAGTTTCATGTTTGTAACTGCTTCCATTTTGGAGTTATGGCTCATGGCTGGAACACACACACACACACACACACACACACACACACCACATACACACACGTCTTTTTATTATTATTATTATTATTATTATAGATAAACAATAGACTGGTACAAATTTATAACCGAAATACTTCCGAAAATCAACAATTTTTGATAAAGAAAGGGGGAAAATTGGTTTTGTAGGCCTAGGGGGTCCGAAATTTTCATAAAATGGAAAATAATTGCTATTTTCTTACTTACAGCGACCGGCATAATGATATTAGGATACCTAATAAAAATTTTGTAATATTTTAAAGTTGGGAAAATAAATAATTTTCTAAAAATGATCTTCAACTATAAAAGCGCATCTAATCAGATAACTTAATTAACGTATTTCTATGACATCTAAAAAATAGAATGATAAATCAATATCCTATCAAATTGTTTGTGTATACGTAAAATTATTTGTACAAAAGACAGTAATAAAACGCACAAAAGTCACGGTAAATAATTTCGAGTGTGGCTCGTTTAACTTTAAACTCGTGTTTATTTAAAGTTGCCCGTTTTAATTATGTAATTTTTTGTGTTGAATCGATAAAGAAATCTTTTGTGAATCGAAAAATGTTAAAATTATAACAAATATCAAAATATTTGGTATAAAAATCATTGAATTTTAAAAATATCAAAATATTTTGTATAAAAATCATTGAATTTTAAAAATGCATGTTTGTTTTTAGTTTTTTGCAAAAAGTTCTTTATGAATTTTAAAAATATTATACTTTTTTTTAAATTGAATCGATAAATAAATCTTTTGTGAATCGAATGATATTAAATGTTTAGTAAATATTGACTTATTTTGTGCCAAAATTATGATTAAAAATGAAAAATTGAAAAAATGCGTGAACAGGCATGGGAAGAACTGTACCCCTAAAAGGGGGGAAGGAATTATGTTAGGGAATTTTGTTTTAGCATGGGCACTGCACAATGAAAAGACGCATCGAATGGTGAAAACCGCATTGTTCTACACCAATTGTAGCGACCTGTAGGTGTGCGCAAAAAAACTGTTACATATATATATATATCTATCTATATATATTAGGGTGGCCCCTATTTTTCAACTTTTGAAATTACTTCCTCCCAATCCCTAATCTTCTTCCAATATATAAAAAAGTGCTCTGTGCAAAATTTCAGCTCAATTGGGCTATATTAAGATGGCCCCCAAAGGCCCTAAAGTTTCAAAATTCACCGATAATTGGTATTTCTAATATAAAACCTTTATAATTCATTTGCAAACTTTGTTTGGGAAAATAATCACAAAGCATAATCGAAAGTGAATTTTATTTACAACAAATAATTACGCCGCTTATATAGGCCGCAGGCGCAGAACTTTCTAGAACCTTCCAGAAGCGGTTTTTTTACGCACTTATGATACTTTTCAATTTCCGTGAATATCTCGTCCAATTTTGGTTTTAAGTAAATAATGGTTATAACTAAATTTATTGTAAATTGAATTCTCTTTCGATCATATTCTATATTTCTTTCGAATAAAACAATGTAAAGAAGATTAAAAACGGTTTTATATGAAAAAATATCAATATTGTTAAAATCTGAAAATTTAGGGCCTTTGGGGGCCATCTTAATATTGTCTGATTGAGCTGAAATTTTACACAGAGCATTTTTACATGGATTAGAACAACTTTGGAGGTTGGGAGATGAAAAATATTTCATTTCAGAAAATCACATACAACTAAGGGCCACCCTAATATATATATATATATATTAATATACATATATATATATATATATATATATAATTTATATATATATATATATTAGGGTGTCTCTTATTGGGTAGTCAAAAATTGAAATGTTGAATTATTTTATCTGCGCCCCCTAAAATAGTTCCATTTAGCATAAAAACTAAAACTTGAAAGTTTGACACAAATTGGCTCATATTTAGGGGTCGCCCCCAGCTAATAAAAGGTGACCATGGCATAATAGCTCCTGACATATGATTATGCTCATTATACACATAATTCCTTCCTTCTTTTTTTAGTTTGATTCGTTTTTATAAGTATAGGCCTTCTTATTTATCATTGATCCTTTTCTAACCTATCCTTGATGTTGTTATAATCCATCCTTTGGTCCTCAATCCTTCTTTATCCCAATCCTTTTTCTCCTATCCAAAATCCTTCCTGGCTCTTTTTTATATACAATCAGCAATGAAGCATTGCTACAAAAAAAAACCATTAGTTTATTATATGAGATAAATTCAAAATGCCAGTGCTATTTACATACTTTAATTACTTTAATTAGCATTATTTCCTTTACAACATTTATTTAATACACAATGATTATACAATATGGTGTATTTTAAGGTGCGACCTCATTGATGGTTATTTTTTGAGAAGAACAGTTTTTGATGGAACTGGGTGACTCTGGCGGTGTTTTGCAACAATTTGGAGCAGGAACTGGAGCTGCTCTTCCCCCACTGTCAATTTCTTATTCAGCTCTTGAACTAAAGCTACTGCACGTTCTGCCCGGTCATTTACAACAGATAGAGCTGCAACAATAGCTCTGTCCCTTAAATATTCACAGTTGGATGTCCAAGTGCTGGGTGCCTTGTTCAGAAATCCTTCTGGCAAATTCAGCTTAGTAAAGAATTCTCTAGTATTTCTTGTAACGAGTTGGTGTAGTCCCTCACCAGAGCAGAAGGTCGATTCAGGAATCCGAGGACGCTTGGGTGGTCTATCAGTGGACTCATCTTCTAATGCCTTTACCATGCGTTTCTTTACATCTGTAGTAATTCGCTCATCAAAGAAAGCAAGACCAACTGCTTCTTGAGACAGGTACCATAAGTGGTTAGGGAGCTTTTTTTTAGTTGCATCAGAAATCTTTTTGTTAGGATAATTAATCAATGACCTCATAAGGAGCCAGTCATTAAATGGGGTTTCAATAGGGAGTGAGGATGTTGTCCAAGCCTTCATATAGATGAGAACAGAAAAAAGGGAAAGATCTCGAATTCCTCGTTCTTCAGTCTTAGTCATCTTGAACTGGTTTCGAAAAGCCACATCTTGATAGAATAGAGCACTTTGGACATCCAGCGAGCTCGATGCATGGCACCTGGTGCACGAAACTTGATGCCTTTATTGGGGACACCTCCAAGAAAGATGATGGACAGATCCAAAAATTCTTGATAGTCATCCCGTAGCATAGGTGCCTGGGATCTAGCAAACTGAATTAGTTCAGTTTTAGACTGGATAATTGCTTCTTTAGTAATCGTGTCTGTCTCACCTGTTTGGAACTGGCTTTGATCAACAGAAGTCCAATTGTCACGAAAACGCTTAAAGATCAATATCTCTGGACCAGTTGATGTAGATCCCAATGTTGCTTCAAATGCAGCTCCCAACAATAAATCTAAAACATGGTGTCTACAAGGCAAGTACAAAACATCATGTCCCAATTTTGCTTCGATGAGAGCACAGGCTCCACTATATTGACCCGTGTTTGAAGCTGTTGTATCGAAACAAATTGCTTTTACTCTCTCTGTAATTCCCCATTCATTCAGGCAGTTAAAGACGGCTTCAGCTTGTGCTTCTCCAGTTGAGTTTGGGATTTTGGGGACACCAAGCAGCTGTTCAACACCAGGTCCTGACACAAGTACTGGGAGACGATCAATGTGCTTGTGCGAGGTGAGGTCCTCCATCATCTTGCCATCCCAGTGGACTGTCATAGAACATTCTCCATGGAAATGCTCCTTAAGTTTCCATTGAACTAAATTAAATTCTTTGTGACAAATAGCAACATTGTTTAAAACTTCATAATATGTGTATAAGAGCATAAATTCTAATTTTTTCATTAAATTCATTAAATTTTTTTCAAACACTAATAACAAAATCAGTATAAATAATTGTGAAAAATATAAATAACATAGTTTATTATCTGATAATAGCAAAAAAGAAGTATAGTGATACACAGTTACACACCTTTTACTTATGACAGCAGAACACTGAATGATGACAAATAAACAATTGCAACATAATCTGGAGCATTCTTGATGAAACATGTTTAAACAGGTTGATCTTGTCTTATCAAGCAATATTTTCAGTTACAAACTTGACAATTATCTCTAATATATTCATTTAATTGAATTCATCATAAATATGATGATTAATTAATTAAAAACATATGTTTAGTATACTTGACAACTGCTAGTAATTTCAAATATTAATTGCATAAATAATAGCTATATTTTATGAACTTTAATAAGCGGGGGCGACCTCTAAAATTTGTTCAATCCAAAAACAATTTTATATGTGATGTTTTTTCAACCAATGGAACTGGTTGAGGGGGCGCAACCTAAAGAAATCAACACTTCGAAAATAAGAGACACCCTAATATATATATATATATATATATATATATATATAAGACTTCATTTCCGAAATAGTATATTAGATAATTTCCTGATACGTTATAAGAAGACTCGGGGAACCTTCAGAGAATTTACTAAGCCTGACAGAATCCTCCGAACCTCTACAAGAAGAAATCGGAGAGTAGTATAAGAGAAACTTTTGCGATGTCCTATACGGTACCAGAGTAACAAATCCGTTGCTGCCACCTAACCAGAACCCCCGTCAATTTCGAACCGCCCAAGGCCATAGACGGAGGGGTTAACATATATATATATATATTGGGTGTCTCAAAGTGAATATACCAAAAACAAATCTTAAATACTGTATATTTGTGCGTATTAGTTTATTAGTATATGGTCCAGATTAGTCTGATCCCCTAACTTTCAATTTCAGATTTAGATTTTAGCTTATTCTGGGTGCTTAAGTCGACCACCAACTTGCCAACATAAAAAGTAAAACTTTGTAAAAACCTTGAAAAAATTAGTTATCAAATCCTTCATAATTGTCATCATAATCATCATCTGACATCATGAGTTCATTATATACATCCTGAGATACATTTACAAGTGCTTCGTCATATGGATCCAATTCAGATGTTGACCAAAAGCGAGCTAATGCAGGACTAAGGACCTCTGAGAGGTAGACCCGTCTTTAAATACAAGCTAAAATGGAAAGTGGAAGGTTAATTTTTTAGACTGGGCCTAAAGTTGACTCCCTACTTTAGGGGCATAATTTTAAGTTTAAAATCCGGACTTATACGCCCCAACATACGATATATATTTATTATTTCAAATAGCAGCAAAATCCAAATGGCATTATGTTCTGGAGGGTTGTCAGTTTTATTTAATTCAGTTAATAAACTACATTTCTTCCATAATTAGCTACAATTAGTCTTATTCTGCATTCAAATTCTGAAAAAATTTTTGAACACAGCTTCAGGGATGGACATGACAGCATCGTGGATACCACTGGTGACCGCAGACTTCCAAAAAAGGATAAGCACAATTTTCTTTTTCTTGGTACAGATTTATTAACGAAACCTCCAGAAAAAGATAGGCACATTTTGTTCTGTACAGATTTATTAACGAAATATTATTAAAACAAAATGAATGAAATATGGTACAAATTGCATACGAGCATTACACACATTTTAAAATTAGAAATTACAACTATAAATTTACTATTTTTCTAAAAGGAGTGCAATACGGTGATGTCCTGAAGCATCGAACGCGTGCAGAACTGATTCAATGTTTATGTTTACATCCTGATGAACGTTCATTAAAGGGAGTCCAGTGAGCCGATCATCACCCATCGTGCTCCGGAGTATGTTTCAAGACGAAGAAGGGTGTTGAATGCACGTTCTGCTGCTGGTGTTGAAACTGGCATGCAAAGAAGTACCCTGATGATGTTGTGGATGTTGGGAAAGGATGTACAAGAGTCCTTGCATGCCCTAGGAAGGTCGTCACCACCACTTTAGTTTGGTATGCCTTTGATAGACACTGTACAATGTTTCGTTGTTTCTTTGTACACACGTTCACGAAGGATGATGCGCGTTCAGCTGCCGTGAGGTGAGCCTTTGACTGAGTATGTTTTGCAACTGCCTTTTTAGCATTGCTCCAGTCGGTAAAAGGTTTACGTACGAAAGCAAAGTCATTGGAAAGATCAAGAGATCTTCAAGAGCTAAAACAGATCAAGAGATCTTCAAGAGCTAAAACATCGTATCCGTCGGATACAATGTTTTAGCTTCTGAAGTCTCAATGGTAGATTTTTGTTTTCAAAACGCCCCGAAGATAGAAATCCAAAAGGGATAAATCGGGGGAGCAAGCTCCTCCCCCTACCAATCCAACTCCCTAGAAATGTTTCGTTCAAAAATGTGCTGGTGTTCCTTCTTGTTGGAAGGTTATCTTTTGTAACAAGGAGGGAGTTCTTGCAACTGCGGAATAAGAACTCCTATAACATCCTTGGGTGAAAACCACCGGTTATAGTTCGTTCGTCAAAAAAAATAATGTCTATAGATGCGAAAACGTACAGTTATTGCGTTTTACTTTTCCTGAAATATGGACTGTAGCCTTGAAACTAAAAATGAGATTTGGTAGAAAGTATTCATCTGATTCTATCCTTTCGATTAAATCATTGCATGTGTTTAATCTGGTTTCATAATCTTCCTCTAAAAGTTGCTGGAGCACCTGCGCTTTGTAAGTTTTAAAATGCAATTCTTAATGAAGGATTCTATGGGCAGAGGGCCTTTCCCCTCCTAGTTGACTTCTTAGGGCTTCTGGTAAATGCTTCACGAGCTGAATTCATTCTTTCAAGAGATTTGTTCGGCCTTTTGAGAGATTTCTCTTTCAGTACAGTTCCAATTTTCTCATACTGATCAACCCACCTTTGTATACTCTGTCTTTCATTTGGTGTCTTGTTCATTTCACATCGAAAGAGTCTTTGAACAGCAACAATTGAACCACTTTCATGCACAAATGTAACAATTTTTGCCTTCTATCTAGGAGTTGTCATCTTATTCACTTTCAAAAAGAAGATCATGAACAAAGAGATGACACTTAGAATGTGCTGTAGAGTAGCAATAGCTATTACGTCTTAATTAAAAATGACACCCCATATGGGACGTAGGTCACGTAGCTTACACATGTAACGGCCTAAAATTTTAATATTTTTAGTACAATGGCTGCGCAAGTGTGGATATATGCGCATCAGTATGATTTTATAATTTTTGTCCTGAATCACACATTTCATGTGAAAATCTTCAATTACAAATTTTTTACATATTAAATGTAAACAACTGTTCAGAAAAACCTCCTCACCTTCATTTTTTCATTTTTTCGATACCTGTAACAATAAAACAAAATATTATTTGTTTTTGGTATATTCATGTTGGGACACCCTATATATATATATGTATACTGTACAGTATGTCGATGACGATATTCCAAAACCTCCTCAGTAGGAAAAACAATTTCTATCCAACAAAAAATTTAAACACCTAATGTTTAATAATCTAGGAAACGTTTGTGAGCGTTTGAAACCTAATTATTTTGATGAAAATTAAGCAAAATTGTAGACTGTATTGATATTTTTATGATTAGATGCAATAAGAATTAACTGGGGAGAGGGGAGAATTGGGAGGAGGTGGCGTATACGAGGTTTTAGAAGATATATATATATA
This sequence comes from Bathynomus jamesi, assembly GCA_023014485.1. Taxonomy (NCBI): domain Eukaryota; kingdom Metazoa; phylum Arthropoda; class Malacostraca; order Isopoda; family Cirolanidae; genus Bathynomus; species Bathynomus jamesi. The sequence goes on from JAJOZX010002579.1 coordinate 428,058, forward strand.
TATATATATATATATATATATATATAGACCCCTACATTAGCGTGTAGCGTCATTGGGCAAAGTGTAACGGATCAAGAGGCACAGTTCAGGTTTTGTACAATTGACCTCACTAAATTCAAAAATGAAAAAAAAAATTTTTGACAAGTGCAACACCTTTTTCGCATGTGAAAATCGTGAAAATTGCTAGTTACCCATAACTTTTGGACACTTGCTTTCCTAGGGTTTGAGCTATCATTTGACCCCTTACAATGTACTGCTTTTCAGGAAAAATAGAAAAATTTATTTTTGGAATAAACATATACACTGTAGGTAGGTAGGTAGGTAGACTAGATAGTTTTATTTAGTAAATGATACATTAAAATTTTGTTTAGTTTTGAATGACTGCATAAAGTCACGGGATTTAAGTACTGCTCTAATGTAACCATCTCTTGAATCCTTTCCATACACTGCCCCAGACGCTTCAGTTACCATCCAAACACAGCGTTCTACACCTTGGGAGTGACATGGTATCCGGACAACAAGGGGCTCTTCAGTGATCTTATCGAGTTGTTCGACAGAGAACTGCTTCGTGAGTGGTGGTTGCATTGTGCACTCCTCCACTGGTGGATGTAAATCTTTCAAATTCTGAGCACTTTGTTTGATCTTTGGTGGCCGAAATTCTCTGACTTGCTGTTGAGCGGGTTTGGGGGCTCGTCGAATGGTCTTGATTACATCGATGGCCAATTTCCGGTTTGCTTGATCTGCATCTGCAAGCATTGCCAGTAGAACATTTTCAGGGTGAGCCCATTATGCATTTCTTTGGATCACAGGCCATGTGACAGTCTTGCTAGCTGGTGCCAGTAATCGTAGCAGCTTGATTTGCTTCAGGAAATGTTTTGGGCCATCTGTGCACCTTGGATGGCACTTGATGCTAAACCACATGGGTCCATAGTGGCACACGACAAACTGTGTGAGTGAATACAGTTCATCACTTTGCTGCGCCATCGCTACATATAGCCACAAATTCTGCTGGCAGATGTAACCCATCTTGCATGGGAGATTGGTCCAGGCTTCTCTCGTAGAAGATCTTCATTAAAGACACCAGTCCTTATCGCTTTCATCATTCTGTAGAGGTAGGCTTGGTCACGACTCAATTCAGTAAGGTCAACATCCGGGAGAGTGTGGCCATCAGCAATAAATTGAATTCCTCTAGAGGAAAGTGGCAAACTTTCACATGTGGCCAAAGCTTTGCCAATTGGTCCTTTCCATTGAGTTGCAGATTCTGTTGGGCCGATGAGTTCCTTGCACAAGTGGCGCAGTGGGAGTTCATTTAAATGCAGACTACAGATGAACCAGTGCAAAGGGCGACCCAGGCGGCACTCTAGCAGGTGTATTGCTCCACTTCTGTGCCCTGTGTTTGTGGCTGTGCTGTCGGCTCCCATTGCAATTATCTTGTCTGCAATACCCATTTCTTCAATTCGCATTTTGAAGTTCATCCGCAATGACAATGCCAGTTCCTCGTTCCAGTGTCAGATGGCTTAGATAGAAGATTCCAGGCTCTCCGACCAGCACATAGTGGTCCTCAACTTTCTTTGTGCTGTACCATTTGTTCCCCTTCTTCTCTTTGACAAGTGTCATGTCTTTCCGCCCATCAAAAAATAAAGCAGTGGGAATAGGTGGGAATAGGTGGGAATAGGTGTGATGTTCCTGTCCTCCTGGGAACTATCACCCATCCACTCATCACCAACACTTTCATCACTGGAGTCTGCTTCTGCTTGAGCTGATTCGACCACATCTGCAGAGGATGCTACCTTTTGCCGTTCCGTTTTTCTTCTATTCTCTTCTTCTTGTCTTTCTTGCATCCGATCCTCTCTTGACTTCCTTCTCTCCATCATCTGAGTCACATTCGTATCCACCCGACTGATCTGCATGATCCACGTGGTTCTCTGATCGATCAGAAAGGCATGCTCTCGTCGTGGAACTTTCATTTCTTTTTCACAGTGGCATGCAGACAGATCATCGCATTGGCAGACAGCTATGTCAAACAATTGATTCAGGCTTTCCTCGAACTTCTTGGTTTTTGTGGCCTGCTTGCCTTGCTTCGATGCTTTTGAGCCTTTTTCCATCAATCGGAGCAGCTTGGTCTTCACATTCTTGATTGGCTGTGATGAAATGTTAGCACGATTCCAAAGGTCAATGAGCGTTTGGCATACCTCCGGAAGAATCTCCCTGCTGCTGGTGTACTTATTCTCCTTCAAGAAGAGGAAATGCCTTGCAACTTGTATACGGGTTGGAAGTTCAGACAGAAGAAGCTCTGATAGTGGAGAACCAAAGACAATGTGGCTGGCAGATCCCCGTGTTATTTGCGTGCTCATTGTACCAGCAAAACTCAACAAGTATCACACAGGAACACTGAAACAAAAACACAAACGTATAAATAAAAAATATATATGATTATGAGTATATATATATAAGGCTTGGTTTATTGGTAAACAATAAGTTTATCAATATGTATATAAAAATATACTGCACACACACATATGTATTATGTATATAAATATCCATAGGTATATATATATACCCTAAGACATAAAACAAACTTATAAACAATGTAAAACACAACAAAACAAAGAAATGTGTATAATGTATATATCACAAAACGCACCATTCGTTAGTACCTTGGGGTTTTTGAACACCCCATCCACAGAAAAAACACTTGTTTCTCTCAAGCGAGCTAGCGTAGAACTAAGAAATTCTAGGGGATGACTCAATGAGAATAATTAGAAAGCTGCCAGAAGTACCATGTCAGTCAGTGCTGCCAACTGTAATTAACAAGAATTTTGTATTTTTTACATGCGAAAAAGGAGGTGTTCTGCTTGTTGCAGAAATTTTTTTATTTCTTTTCTGAAATCAGCAAGGTTGATTGTACAAAACCTGAAATGTGCCTCCAGATCGCTCATGACGCTACACGCTACCCTACATATATATATATATATATATACATATATATATATATATATATACACACACACATACTGTATATATATATATATATATATATATATATATTCTAAAACATCGTACCCGCCACCTCCTTCCAATTCCCCCCTCCCCCGAGTTAATTCTTGTTGCCATCTAATCGTAAAAATATTAATACAGTTCTACAATGTAAAAATTAACAATGAATAATTCCTATATTCATATATTCTTATATTTATTCATATAATTCTTGTATTCATTCATATAATTCTTGTATTCATTCATATAATTCTTTTATTCCTTTATATAATGCTTATATTCATTTATATAATTCTTTTATTCATTTGTATAATTCTTATATCTATTTATATAATTCTTATATTCATTCATATAATTCTTATATTCATTCGTATAATTCTTATATTCATTCGTATAATTCGTATATTTCTATAATTCGTATATTTATATAATCCTCGTATTTATATAAGCCTTATATTTATGTAATCCTTATATTTATATAATCCTTGTATTCTTAAATATTTATATTCTTATATTCATTTTTACATATAGAGTCCAAATTTGCATAACGCTGACACGAGTTTGGATAAATTTTTTATCTAATATACTATTTCAGAAATGAAGCCTTATATATATATATGTAACAGTTTTTTTGCGCACACCTACAGGTCGCTACAATTGGTGTAGAACAATGCGGTTTTCACCATTCGATGCGTCTTTTTATTGTGCAGTGCCCATGCTAAAAAAAAATTCCCTAACATAAATCCTGCTCCCCCTTTTTAGGGGTACAGTTCTTCCCATTTCTTCATTTTTAATCATAATTTTGGCACAAAATGGGGGTGGGGTTAATGGGGAAACTCAGAAAAATAGATGCGATAATATATATATGTAACCAAAAAAAAATTAAAGTAAATCCTTTGCAAGGTGCCAGCCCCCTTCCCCCCTTGGGGGTAATGGGGGAAGGGTGGGGGTAAATTGGGGAGGGGGTGGGGGAGGGGGTATTTGGGGAGAGGGGTTGGGGAGGGGGTATTGGGGGTGGGGTATTGGGGGAGAGGGTGGGGAGGGGGTATTGAGGGAGTGGGTGGGGGTGGGGGTATTGGGGGAGAGGGGGGGTAATGGGGGAGGGGGTGGGGTTAATGGGGAAACTCAGAAAAAAAAAGGATAACCAACATCGATTCCGGTCGGGAAGATCATGCTTATCACAACTAATGGAACACTATAACAATATTATTGATGCACTCGAAGCAATGAAAGCTATGATTTGGCGGTCCGCATGGCCCCCAATTACTGTCGGTTCAGTTATTTGGTCAATAAAACTATAGAAATGAACGCAGTCATGAAAATCTTAGGCTTCAAATCCGAGCTCATTGTATTAAGATTTGTGAAGCTTTAGATTTTCATGGCTGCGTTCTTTTCTGTAGTTTTATTGAATGAATAATTGGTTTGCCAGTAACTGGAAGGACGCAGGCACCCCAATTACTGAGGCCCAAGGTGAGAGGAATAGGAATGATATCCAGATAAAGGGCTACTGATGTTCAAAATAAAATACGCCGTAGGCCCACAATTCAGCCGAAGCACCGCAGATCTAGCAAAATCGGCGCGTAGCGCCGACCTTTTGCTAGTTTTCTTTCTATTTTATTTTTGCTGAATAATTGATGAATTATTTCTTTTTAAATTACTTAATCATTTTTTTAGATTTAGCTTAATAATGTAATCTTGTTAAATTCTGCAATGTTCATTTTCTGTATACATTTTCTCTTCGTTGTAAAATATGAAGTCATGTCATGCTTAACGTTTAATTTTAAATCTTAAGCATTTATTTTTTGCTCATATGTATGTTTAATTGTAATTCATAATAAAATGCATATTTCAGTTTCCATTTTTAGTTAACTCGGCAGATCATGATAACATCAGATCTGTCAATATGCGGTTTAAAATAAAAATATGGCTTCATCTTCAAATATCTTGCTTATCTGTCGAGATATTGCTACAGCTAAAATATTTACCTTATCTTCAAATATTTTGCAAAATAATGCAGCCTATTGAGAATAAAAAACAAAATAAGTCAACATTAAATAATAATGATGTCGCCAAAAATTTAGTATATACTGTAAAGCCGAACAATTTTTCAAATATTCATTCTGATTGTCTGATTTCACTTAGAGGCCGAGCATTACCTGTAACATTTTAGCAGTAAACTACGGTAAGAGAATATCTTTGTCTTCTCCTTCGAGCCTTGCTCTCTTCAGAGAACTTAGTCTTAAATCGAGAAAAATAATTTCCCGATATGTTACAAGAAGAATCGGAGAACCTTCAGAGAATTTAGTAAGCTCTACAGAATCCTCCGCCGATCCACTACAAGAAGAAATCGGAGAGTAGTACATATATGAGAAACTACTGTGATTCCCTATTCGGTACCAGGTACTGCAAAGTAACAAATCCGTTGCTGCCACCTAACCAGCACCCCCGTCAACTTCGAACCGACCAAGGCCATAGACGGAGGGGTTAACAACTGGCGACCTCTGCAACTAGGATTCTTCCAGTCTTGTAGAACCTGGAACTAGAACCAACATTCATTTGACCGGCGTGTCACGACTTCCAGTTCTTCACATCCATCATTCGACCGGTGTGTAACGACTCCAAGTTCTCCACGACCATTCCTCGCCCAGGAACAAGTGGCCAGCAAGACACGTGTTCAATGACTTCGCCGTAGGAATCTTGTTAAGTACAAATCTTTTTTACAAATTAATTACTAAACATTTAAGAAGTCAGTATTATTAACAGTTAATAATTAGTATCAAGCCAGAATTAACAAAAAACACAGTGAACATTCCAGACACCAGTGATAAATTTCTTTTTATTGAAACAGAGTTATTTGCACTGTTATAGTTAGCAGAGAATAATTTTATTTAATGTGCCAATCATAACACTGGGATGCATCAATTTTGCTGTCAAGGGTTTTGTAGGTGATTCTTATAGAGTTTTTCCTGCTGATTTCGAATCTGCAATCCGTTTTTCTCAATCAGCTCAGATTATCCGGCTATGGCCTCATAAGTAAAATAGAATTTTTCGTGATTTTGTGAAAGCGGAATTGGAACAGTAACATCTATCATCACTTGTTTCACTTGTATAATATCTTTTTTTACTTTTCAGGCATATACTGCATTGAAAATTTGAGAAGATGGAACAAAGGCAGAGCGAAATCTTTGCCTTTTGGAATTCCCATGATTTGGAGAGAAGGAAAGGATTATGTGACAGATTGCTATTTCTGCATGACAAACCTCCAAGGTGGGCTTATAAATTTATTTTTCTTAAATATTTTGAAATCCTCGTATGAAACTTAACATAATATTCACCATAATGTAATATTCACCATATATAGCATAATATTCACCATAATGGTAATCATACATTTACATATACATATTGTTATAGAAAATACATTAACACATACATATTGTTATACAAGTTACATTTACATATACAATGATTGTATATTTTCTTTCTTTTTCATTCATATTGTCCCCGAAGGGACAATATGAATGAAAAAGAAAGAAAATATACAGACTCCATCGACCTATTTCATATCTTACAGACCGCAGCCTTCCCTCACGAGCCGCCACTGTCTGAATGCTTCTTCTATTTCATATGCAAGTTTTATATCCATGTTTCTGTGTTTCTATTTTCAGGAGTTAACAAGAAGAATAAACACATTGTTGTATACCCTGACATTCCTCTATATGAGACCTCTACCCCATGCTCCTGGAATTCCAATACCCGACCCACCTCAAACCCTGGACTTCGATGATTCTGATGATGAATCAATGACCAATGCCAATGACCAGTCCCAGTCGTATATACCTCAAAATACCGCTCAAATGAGCCGAGGCCTCTCAACCAGGCCAAACTTAATGATCTTACCAGGGATTTAGGACTTTCCAAATTAGCTGCCGATATCTTGGGCTCACGACTTCGAGAGGACAACTTGCTGGCTCCGGGAACAACATTCTCCTGGTATAGGAAACGAGAGGAAGAATTCCGCAAGTTTTTTGCAGTGCACGAAAATACCTCTTCCTTAGTGTACTGCTGCAATGTTGAGGGGCTAATCGAATCCTTGGGGCTGCCATATAACGCATCAGAATGGAGGCTATTTATAGACTCGTCTAAACGAAGTTTGAAAGCAGTACTTCTCAACATTGGGAATAGGGTTGCATCAGTCCCTGTAGCACATTCCGTACAACTTACTGAGAGCTACGATAACATGAAAATTTTACTGGATGCTCTCGTATACGACCAACATAACTGGAGGATCTGTGGAGATTTGAAGGTAATACTAATATCATAAGTAAACTATTGCTATTGACTATGTTGTTTTTCCAAAGGTTATTTGAGAGCGTATAAGAACACTTAACTTCCCCACAGAAGTGATACAGTCCAATGCATAGATTTTTTTATCTGATAGAACAAATTCTCTAAATTCTTTAAATATTTTCATTTTTTTCAGATTGTGGCATTTGTATTGGGAATGCAAGGGGGATACACGAAATACCCATGTTTCCTCTGCAAATGGGATAGCCGAGCGGCGGATGAGAAGCACTATGCACAGCGTGAATGGGCATCCAGAGAAAATTTTGAACCTGGGTCGCATAATGTCGTTTCAGTGCCCCTTGTACCACCAACAAATATTTTGCTCCCACCACTTCATATTAAGCTGGGCTAGATGAAAAATTTCATGAAATCAATGAATAAGGAGGGTTCAGCATTCCGATATCTCGAGAGTAAATTTCCTCATATATCTGATGCTAAACTAAATGCTGGGGTTTTTGATGGTCCTCAAATTCGAACTTTGATCAAGGATACTCAGTTCGAAAACGCAATGACTCCAACTGAGAAGAATGCCTGGCAGGCATTCAAATCAGGTGTCACTGATTTTCTTGGCAAGCGTAGAAGTCCAGAATACGAGTCCGTTGTCGAAAACTTGATGGAAGCTTTTAAAGCTCATGGGTCGCGCATGTCCATAAAAATGCACTTTTTGTGGTCCCACTTGGACTATTTTCATGAAAATTGCGGGAATTATAGTGAGGAACAGGGTGAACGATTTCACCAAGATATCAAAATAATGGAAGAGAGGTACCAGGGAAACTGGGATATCAATATGCTGGCGGACTATTGCTGGTGTTTGAAGCGAGACGTGCCCGAAGAAAAACACAGACGGAAAGCCAAAAAACTTCATTCCTTCCTCAATAAACTTTTTTCCATATTCATTGTATGAATAAAAGTATTTATTCACACAATGTTTTCATTTTTCACGAGTGTTCTTATAATATTACTCGTATCTACAGTGTTTAAGCTGAAAAAATCAATAAATTTGGGGATAAAATTGGACTTATAATAAATGGCCAATAGAGAAAAAACCTGACCTGATTGAGGAAAACCAATGTCATTTTCGAATTCAGCATGGTCGAATTATTTAATATGAGTTGAAAAAACCCTCACAGCAGACAAAAAAATTTTATATGCATACCAGTGTAATATTACCGTTCATTCAAGTGAAATTTTGTTTACATTTTTTTATTATTTTGTTTACAATTTTTTCATATTTTTCCTACTTAGGCAAATTGTTGTACATTATTTGTGTATTTCTTAACTAGAGTAGTTAGGAAAGCCACTGAAGTAATTATTCCATAGATTAAGATCGGTCAAGCAGACCAAATTAGAATACATTAGCAGCACCTTCACATATAAACGACTTAGACGGTGCGCTTTCTGACATTGAAAATTTCCTTACACCCAATTTCCACCTACCCCAGTAGTATGGGTGCAAAAGGAGAGTGCAATGCAATTGCAAATGTTAATCAATGCTGCATAAGTTATGCAACAAAGGGGAGGGGGAATGTTGCAAGATGTTATGCAACAAAGGGGGAGGGGGAATGTTGCAAGAGCAACAATGGGTTATGCAACGTGGAGGCGGAGTTATCCCCAAGAGAAAGAGAGAAGGAGAGACAGGAAGAGAGGTGTTTGCCTGGCAGGAGCCAAGCGCATATTAAGACCTCAGTCGAGCGGCCGTTGTCTTAATATGTTCCTAATCAGCCAGTTGGCTTATCTGGCTGAGCTGCCAGATTGCGCTATTTATTTAATTAAAGCATATATTCTTGCTTAACAAGCCAGTTTACTAAGAAGGCTTAAATGGCTTGTTCAGGTGTACATTATTGAGTTGCTAGATTGCGTTTATTTATTTAATTAAAGCATATATTCTAGCTTAACCAGCCAGTTGACTTAGAAGGCGTAATTCTCTTGTTCAGATGTACATTTAAAACACCATTACATCATTTTGTTTATTTAGAAGAATTAATGGATTCAATTTCACGAAATATATAGAAAATAAATATACAATCGAATATATATGATCAAAAATAGTATAAGAAATAAGAACGATGAATATATAATCAAAATAAATATACAATGGAATATATATGATCAAGAAATGATAATAACATAAGAAGTACGAACAAGAAATATATAATCAAAAATATACAAAACGTTGTAGTATAACCATCAATATATTAGTACAGGAAAAAAAAATGTATATATATATACACACACACAGTTATATTAAATAATTAAATATATTGAAAATAATAATATACAAAACGTAAAATCAATTGCATATTAGTACAGGAAGTATATATATATATACACACAATTAAATAATTAAATAAATAAATATATATCAAAATACTTTATGTTCTTCGGCGCAAAACGTTAAACTGACACGTAATCGTGTCTACATTCACATCGTTATTACTTTGCTCTACACGGTAAAACCGTCCAAGCATTACTTCACCGCTCAAGTTATACGGACGCCTATACTCGACATAAATGGCTTTCATATCGTTCAATACTATTATTGTGCCCACTTACATTCGGTTGGCAAGTTATCTTTAAACACGGCTAGAATACAGTCAATAGCACGCACATCATTATTACAAGTTTATAAACAGTTCTTTCCAATCGAGGGGTTTTTCTTACCGTCCCGAGCTTTTCAATCGTGAACTCTTCTTCACTCTGCATAGCGGCAATTGAAATAATCTTCCAAGTCAAAACGACAGCTATTCATTATATAGAGGTACAGCTCTTCAGGGTGAACAGTGTAAGAAAGCTCTGTCCTGTACTTTGTACCAAAGTTCGGGATATTTCGAAGAGTCTAAACCTTTTAAATATGCATCCAGCTCTAGACCATTCTCGTCTTGTTCATTCCGACATTCGATAAATCCGTCGAGCAGAGTGGTGGTGTATGCGTATTCAAGAACTGTGTCAAAATAAATCATATCAGCAACACGAACGTCTAATATAGGCTTCAGCTTGCGGAATCCGACGATTTCAAACATTCTGTCGAGGATGAAACGGTTTCGCGTAGGGACAAGAACGTTATTATCAGATGCATTCTTCAACATCAGTCGTATATCAATGCATGGCTGATCGTTATTTATACACAACGTGCAAACAACGGCATATGAGGGGGCATCACTAATCTGCTCTCTTCTTGTACCTACACCTGCAGGTATTTTATAACGGTCCTCTCTCCACTTCTCGACAATCACAAAAACTCTATTCATCTCCACAACACTTAAATAACATTATGTTTACCAGAGTTTGCTTGCCTGCAAATCGTTTCAAGTACATAGTCAATGGTGCCGGTTTCACGCCTGAACACGCGCAATGACTTCGTCACGAACACATCGTACGCGATGTTGAGAATGCTTCTCAAAGGAAGTTCCATCGTATTCGCACGTCCAGTCGGTTCAAGCTCTGAGATGACTATGAGCCACAGGTGGACAGATCGGCTTGACGGGCGGAGTGAGTCACGCCGATGAAACGTGTACGGGTTTGTTCAAACTCGTGTGTTTCGGAGGGGTGAGGTACACGGGTGGGTGACTCGCTGTGGGGGGGGGGAGCGAGTCACACCATAAACTGCTGAAGCGTGTACAGGCTTGTTAGAAAATTTGTGTCCATTATACTGGACAAACAGAGTTTTCCGCTACATGAAGCATACTGGCTTTAATGTTTTATCACTCACCAGACTCTGTCATTCGTCAGCCAGACTCTGTACTGAACGGAAGCATTTCCTGAGCTCTCTGATATTGCATCTACTTTTGCATATTGCTGATAATTTTACTTTTGGAAAGTTTTGAATTTTATACAATTGCGTTTATATTCACATTGTTATAGTTAAGTAATTGAATATTTTAGCGATTTAGAAGTTTTCATAGAGTGCCGGCTTAATTTAACTTAAACTTGTGACGGTTATAAACTAATTTTTAACTGCGCGATGCCGTCGCAGAAAGCGTTGTGTGTTAGGTGTGGGGTAAACCGGTGGTATTCAGAATTTAAAGATTATAACGGCGGTCCTATGGCGATTACCGAGAGATCAGTTTGTTTCTTTTGCGAGTTAATGGAGGAAATAGTTGACATAAAACGCAGTGTACGTGAGGTAACGGAAAGACTTGCAACGCTTGATGAGGGCATGGGTAGGGCTACGGTTGACGAAAGCCGAACCAATACTAACGTTGAAGACGTTAGTAATTTGAAGGGTGAGGTGCGTAACCTAGTTTCTAGTTTAGGTAGCTTGTCGAGAAGGTTGGATAGAGTTGAGGAAGGGGTTAAGGTTGGTCCGAAATTAGTAGATGGGGAGGGATTTAGAGAAGTTAAGGGTGGAGCTAGGCCACGTACGTTAGGTGATAGGAATCCCTCCCCCTATCGAGGTTTCGAACCCTTGCGCCCATTTGGAAAGCGACGTGAATGAGGGGGAAACTATTTTAATTGAGGGCTCTTTAGTGCGCCATATGGACACAGTTCGTTAAACGGCATCCAACCAAAAGGATGAGGGTCTGTCTCCCAGGAGCCAGGGTTGACAGAATTAGAGACGAGGTGGACAGGATTGACGTTCCCTCCCGTCACTCGATGTTGGTGACGATGGTAGGAAGCAACGACTCGTATAGGCCCGATACGAGAGTGCCTGACCTTTTGGAGAGATATAGGGGGTTAATTAGGTCCCTAAAGGCGAGGTCAGATAGGTCTTTAGTTTTAGGTTTTACCGCTAGGCACGGTTTGGGTCTTAGGATTACGTCTAAAACAATATTTTTGAATAATAAATTAGAAGAGATTTGTGCTGAGGAAACTGTACCCTTCGTAAAGCTGTGGTCCGAATTCAGTGATCCTAGCCTTTTTATAAAAGATGGGGGTGCATTTTAATGAAATAGGTAATGCTAGGCTAGGTAGGTTAATTGACGAAAACGTACGAAAGCTCTATAGGTCGAAGCCTTCTTTAAACGTTGTGGGTCCGGGGAACGCGGGCCCGACGTGAAAAATAGTTTAAAACGCCGGCCCGTGGTAAAAAATAATTTAAACGTCTTTTATTGTAACGCGCGTAGTATTAGAAATAAATTAAACGAATTTTAGGCGATAATTTATTCCGGCAACTACGATATAGTTGCTATCAGTTAAACGTTGTTAAATACCGTGACTCGGGACTTGTTGGGGGAACTTGATATACCGGGTTTTAAACTCTTTACTAATGATAGGTTATATAGGTTTGGGGGCGGCGTTTTGCTGTACATTCGTAATTCCCTTAGGGCTATCGAGGTTAAGATAGATTTTCCGGCAGCAATTAATGCGATATGCGTTGAAGTTAGGGCGCGTAGTATTAGTTTTAATTTTTTTTTTGTTTATAGACCTCCCGTTCAACCCTCGATACCGATACTAGATTTTACTAATTTCTTGATAACTTTATTCACAATCGGAATTGTATAATTGTCGGAGACTTTAACTGCCCTAATGTTAATTACGAGACTTTTACTGGTAATGAGGAGGGTTTGAGATTGATTGAGTTCATGGAGGATAATTTTTTACGACAGATGGTGACCGAACCAACGCGCGGTGACAATATTTTAGATTTGGTTATGACGAACGGCGAAAATATAGTTGAAGGTTTAGAAGTAGGCGAGAGTTTAGGATGTAGTAATCATCAAATTCTTAGGTTTAAGTTATTGATAGAAAACACTAAGGATAGTAACGTAATAGAAGACCCTGAGTTTTGTAGGGCTAATTTTGATAGTTTTGCTGATAGGATGAGAGTAGTGGACTGGGATAACTTATTTATGGGTAATGACACAAATTTGCATTGGGAGGCGTTTAAAGAAAGTCTTATGAATATTAAAAGGGAGTGTATTCCTCGTACGCTCAAGCGCGCTAGAAATCATGGTAGGCCCAAATGGTGGACTAGGGAAACAGTCGAGTTCATAAACGAGCGTAACAGAGCGTATAGACTTAATAAGCGCAATGGCACGGCAGCTAACTTTAATAGATATATCGAGCTTAGACGTCTGGTTAAAAGATCAGTTAGGAATGCTAAGCGTAATTTAGAGATACTTATAGCGACAGTTTTTACCGTAGAAGACGTAAATAATGTCCCCGACGTGGACGAGATCGTTCCATTTAGTAGCGAGTTTTGGATGAAATAACTCTTTACGAGGGTGAAATTGCGCATTATATCGATAGGCTAAAAGTTAGCAAGGCTCCAGGCCCTGACGCTTTTTATCCCAGACATTTGAAAGACGTTATTGTAGGCCCTTTAACGAAGATTTTTAATCAGTCACTCGAAACGGGGATTATTCCTGAAGACTTCAAATTAGCTAACGTTACGCCTATTTTAAAAAAAGGCGACCGCACACTAGCTAGCAATTATAGGCCCATTAGCTTAACGTCAATTGTCGGTAAACTTTTGGAATCCGTAGTTAGAGATCGTATCATCGATCACTTAGAAAGTAGAGATTTGATTAATAGTAGTCAGCATGGGTTTAGACGCCATAGATCTGGTTTAACTAATTTGTTAGAATTTTATAACGAAATAGTGCGCGAATACGATAGGCATAGAGCGGCTGACGTTATTTATTTAGATTTCAAAAAGGCGTTCGATACAGTTCCGCATAGAAGATTAATTGTGAAGGTTAAAGCGCACGGTATACGCGGTCAGGTAGCTAACTGGTTAGAGGAATGGCTTCGTGCTAGGAGACAGAGGGTCGTTGTTAATGGTAGTGAATCGGGGTGGTTGGATGTAGGTAGCGGTGTACCATAGGGTTCAGTGTTAGGCCCATTGCTATTCGTAATCTACATTAACGACATAGATGTAGGATTGACTAGTAACGTGACAAAATTCGCGGACGATACTAAAATAGGTGGTAAGGCTTTAACGAGGACGATAGAAATAGGCTCCAAGACGATGTAAATAGGATTATGGAGTGGACTGTTAAGTGGCAGATGCAATTTAACTACATGTAAAGTTTTGCATATAGGTTCTCGTAACAATAATTACACGTACACGATGGATGGTAGAGAGTTAGTGAGCGTTGACGAGGAAGTAGATTTAGGCGTACGCGTATCTAAGGATTTAAAGGTTAGGAACCAGTGCCTGAAGTTTTGCGCAAAAGCTAATAGGATGTTAGGCTTCATAACGCGTAATTCCGAATTTATATCGAAGGATATTATATTGCCCCTTTACAAGTCCCTCGTCAGGCCTCATTTAGAATATGCCATTCAGTTTTGGTGCCCGTATTTGTGCGAGGATATTGATAGGTTAGAAAGGGTTCAGCGTCGTGCCACGAAACTAATTCCGTCATTGCGCAACAAGCCTTATGAAGATAGGATTAAAGTGTTAGACTTGCATTCACTCGAAACTAGAAGATTAAGGGGGGAGCTCATTGAAGTTTTCAAAATCGTTAATAACACTGATAGCGTAAATTTTGACAAACTGTTCACTCTCGATAATGGCAATACTCGGAATAACGGATTTAAGTTGCGTGGCAGACGTTTCTTTACTAATATCGCTAAATCTTCTTTACGTTTAAAGTAATTGATAAATGGATATATATATGCGGGAAGCCAGTGCCAGTGACGCTTCTCAGTTTTGTGCTCCGTCTTACTATCAAATTAACAGGGTTTAAAGTCAGTGAACCGGTATGTTACCAATACAATAAAATTTGTAAATGTGCCAAGATTACCCAGTTACAATCTTATTAGATGGTCCACAATAATTAATTAATAATAATACATGTATATCCTTAAAATTTTCTAACGACATCCGGCACTACCTTCTTGGACCTATGAGGAGGGAGGTAAACAGTGACCTTGAAATAGCGGGCATACGAACGAATGAACGAACTAAACGAATGAACGAGTGAATTTTAACTACGTTCAAAATATTTTCAAAAGGCCAGGGAAGACTCTGAAATCTTAAATGAAAGACCAAGCAAATAAATAGGTTTTATTACTTTAGATATATTTACAAACTTACACGCTTACATGATTTAAAGGGACAAGGAGTGGGCACTCCTTTTAGCATCCCCATCCCGTTCCCCTCTCCCGCCCTACCCCTATCATATACACTGCGAATTTTCCGTTTAATAGTAAAAGTTCTGACGGTGATCGGGGGAAATGTCTGTTTCATTACGGTATAATCGTACAGTGACTCCGCGTGTATACTTTTTGTGTCATAGAAATAGTTACATAATTAATGTGAAAAGATGCCTGAACATCGAACCGTTGGTATTCGAGCATGATTTAAAGGGACGAAAAAGTGGGACCCCTTTCGGCGTTCCCCCCCCATCTCCACCCCAACCAGCCCCCACCAGCTACGTTCCCCCACAAGCCGTTACAGATACAATGGGGTCGTCTGCTGTAAATCTTGTAGAGAATCCTTTATTATGTTTTATATTCGACAAAGTAGATCATATTAGGTCAGACCTTCTTGTATCTGTCTGTCATGATTTTTATGATTCAGAAGAAATAGAACATTCGAGGGTACAATTAAACACCCTGTTCGGTGCTTCCCTCCCAACTCGTAGAGGTAGTTCTAAAAACGAGAATACCCTGAAAGACATTATAAATAAAGTGTCGACCCTCCGGGATAATGAGAATAATATTACCTTTTACGTTACTAACTTCCATAGAATACCGGTAATCTCTATGGGTGACGTAAACGTCTCGGTGCTCCTCAAACAGTATAATGAGGTACAAAAGTCGATAGTTGAACTGAAACACCAACACGTGGTGTCAAATCAGAAAAACGCGATTTCGATAGAACCGTTCCGGTCAGAGTTAGATGCGTTGAAAGAGACGCTCTTCCCAAAGCCCAGTTACTCCGAAGTAGTTCAGCGAGCCAGATCTCCAAGAAGCGCGTCGGGCAGCGAGGGAAACGAAATCCCCGCCTCCAACTCCCCCCTGAGGGTGGGGTGGAAACGCAGCATGCAGGAGTAGCGGTCAAGCCCCCTCCCGTTCAGGAAAGGACCCCTGCTCCCGATCTCACAATGAGGAACAGGGACGGTCCAATGCCGAGAGTCGAGGCATCATTGCCCTCTTCCCTGCCTCCCACTGCAGAGGAGAGGTGTTCGATTACGCCTCGCTCGGTGAGCAGTTCCCCCCCTCCCACCGAAGAAGGAGAGGCACGCGCGGCCGTCAGGGTATAAACACCGCTAACAGACCCTCACCTAGCCACAGAGTAAGGGAGGGGCCTCCTATCCCCCAAAGGTTGTGCCACCCATCCCCCAGGCAGGCGAACCCTGCCTCAGGGAGATCGAGGGAGCAGGACGGGTGGGTAACTGGTAACAGGCGCCCGTCCCAAAGGTCTCCTCAACCAGTCTCCGCGGCGAGGCCACCGATGGAGAATCTCACCCTATTTCTGTCGCGAATTCAGCTCTCGAACGAGGCAAGCGATATTCGACACATGATAGAAGAAATCATTGGTGAACACAGTATAGTGATAGTTAATAAACTAAACACGAAATCTCCATATTATAACTCTTTTAAAGTAATAATTAAAGGTGTAAATGCGCATTTCAACCCATATAATATGAGTCAATGGCCAGACGGTATTATTGTTAAGGAGTTTGTTCACTGTTGCAGGAGATTTGATAACAGGCAAAATAATAATAATAATAATAATAGGCGCCCTAACGGTAATGCCTGAAAGTTGTACTGTGTATAATAATAATGATCTTACTAATAATAATAATAATCTTACTAATAATAAATTCTCTATCAGTCATGGCGGATAACTTGTTGAAAATAGTCTCATATAATGTAAGGTCAGTGAGGAATTCAACTGTAAATGTTCATAAAATCTGCGACAGTGCAGATTTGATACTCCTGCAGGAGCACTGGCTACCTAAGCAAGAGCTAAAATTCGTCTCTACCATCCATAATGACTCTATGTCCCATGCGCCATCAGCAGGAGACTTGTCAGATGAATTAATGTACGGTAGGCCTTTTGGTGGCGTTGCTTTCTTATTAAGGAAAAATTTGTCAAAACATATAAAGATTTTTAACAAGCGATAATGTAAGGTTGTTAGGTATTGAATTACAAGTGAACAATGATTGCATATTAATTGTAAACTGCTATTTACCATACAACAACGGCAGTAATCTAGATGAATACATTGATTTGGTGTACAAAATTAAGTCATTATCAGATAACCCCAAATATTCTCACTGTATAATAATGGGGGACTTTAACGCACATGTGAACTCGGAATTCTTTGTAGAATTGGGTAACATGTGCGAGTCGGCCAATTTAAGTATAAGTGATGTAGATGTGTTAAGGGTAGCCAATGGTAATTTTACATACGTTAGCGATATGAGTGGTACCACCAGGTGGATTGATCACTATCTCACTAGTAATAATCTAAAGGATCGAATTGTTAGAGTTCATATTTTGCATGATTTCCTTCTTTCTGATCATAGACCATTAGAAATATTAATTAACGTTACCAATTTATACGCAACACGACTTAACAAGAACTCAATAGGTAAGAATAATCGCGTCGATTGGTCCAATGTTAATATGCAGCAGAGAATTGAATACAAAGACAGAACATGTCACCTCTTTAATAATTTAGAAATTTTGCACTTTGCCTGTAATAATCCTTGCTCAAATGATTCTCACTGTAAACTCATAGATAGGTATTATAGTAAGATAATATCCCTGTTAAGAGAAGCAGGAAGCCCCTTGATTAAATCTTACAACTATCATACTAAGGTTATTCCTGGATGGAATGATTTTATTGCCCCCCTGAAGAGGGAATCGAAAGACGTCTATGATTTGTGGTGCTTTCATGGTAGACCCAGATTAGGACCAGTATACAAATATGTGTAGAAGTCGGGGTCAGTATAAGGCGGCCATAAGGCGATGTAAACAGGAAGAAGAGTCTATTCGAGCATCAAAAGCCTGTGAAGCTCGCATAAATAACGATAATAACAAATTTTGGAAATTTGTTAAGAATCAAACGGGTGTCAAAAATGTCCTCCCTCCGACAATCGATGGGGTGTCGGGGGAGGATGAAATTGCAAAGCTGTGGAAAAACCACTACTCTAACATTCTTAATAGTGTGAGTAGGGATAATCTTAAGATAGATTGCAGCGAAACGATTGTGGGAGGGACAAGGGAAAATATTTTGATATCATTTTCTGAAGTAAAGAGGTTAATTAAAGAGTTAAAGACTGGTTCTGCGTCAGGGGTAGATGACTTATCGAATGAGCACTTAAAATATGCAAATGACGTAGTATGTCTGCATATATCATTGCTCCTATCAGCCATGCTTGCTCATAGCTATATCCCTGCAGAGTTCATGAGGGTATATATCTTGCCCCTGGTCAAAAATAAGTACGGAGACATTCTGTCCAGCAATAATTACAGGCCTATTGCTGTCGCTTCCTGCTTCTCGAAACTACTAGAAAAGCTCTTGTTACTCCGATTAAATGATTTCCTATGGACATCTAATCAGTTTGGCTTTAAAAGGTCCCACTCAACTGACCTGTGTATCTATGTACTTAAAGAAACAATATCTAAATACATTGACAGTAATTCAACCATTTATAGCTGTTTCCTTGATATAAGTAAGGTATATGATAGGGTGAACCACAATATTTTATTTGCAAAAATAGAAGACAGGAAGGTTCCCGTGTACATATTAAATTTATTGAAATTTCGGTATTCCCACCAATCTTTCACTGTTAGGTGGGACAATGTACTATCCGAGTGTTTTGGCTCCTCTTGCGGGGTGAGACAAGGCTCCTTGCTCTCCCCTATGCTGTTTAATGTGTATATTGACGGATTAATTGATTCACTTAATAAGGCAACAGTAGGATGTTGTATAGATAACACAAGGATAAATAACTTAGTTTATGCCGATGATATGGTGTTAATAAGTCCCTCTGTTAAATGTCTGGATCGCCTACTAAAAGTCTGCGAAGTGTATTCGCAGAAACATGATATTCTTTTTAATGTTACAAAAACTAAGGTTATGTAATTTTATCCTAAAAGCTGTAATCAGCCAGCTGATATAAGGTTTAAAATGAATGGTGAAGTAATTGAGGAAGTACAAGTGTTTAAGTATTTGGGTCAAAATATTACCAGCTCCTTGAGTGATGACTCGGATATAAGAAAACAATCTCGAAGCCTGTGTGCTATCTTTCGTACTTTCTGCAGTAATATATACGGTCAGCAACTCTGGATGAACTATAAAAAAGGTTCTGGCAGAACCCTAAATTTGCTGTACAACAGGTCTTTTAGACTCTTACATAAATTACCCGCAAGATGCTCAGCTTCGCAAATGTTTGCTACCCGCAATGTCCCGAGCTTCCCAGAGGTAACAAGACGTGCTCAACACAGTCTAATGCAAAGAATTAAAAAATCAACCAACCCGATCATCCAAGCTATCCATGAGTCCTGCCATTTATCTTCTAAGCTATGGACTTCTTGGTACGAAAACGTCTGTCTGTAGCTCCACTTAACTTCGACAGTGCAGTATTATTTCTAATCAATTGTATATATTTCTATCCTTAGTATATGAACTGTCATTGTATTAATAATATTTGTCATATGGACTATAGTCTGCCAATAAACATTTTCATTTTCATTTTCAGTTTCAAATGGAATAATCTTCCTGCATCAGTCGTTCACTCTACCAGCGTTAATATGTTTAAGAACCGTTTAGATAGGCATTTTAAAAATATTAACGTGTTTAAAATAAAAAAAACAATTAGTAACAGGAGCTCTGGTGGTGGTTGTCAAGGATGAGTCTGTTGACGATTAATGCCAGCTTGCGACATGCCAGCGTGTGATGCCAGCAATAAAATAAAAAAAAATTAGACTAACATGAACGTAGATGTAGCTCGTAGAGTAAACTAACCCACTTTTTGTTTAGCTTTACCTACTTTTTTTTTCTTATCCTTTCCTTACTTGCATGTCTGTAACTCTCTTTACTTGCATGTCTGTAGTTTGCTTGGTATGACTGTAAGTTAAGACTGTGTTTTCATGGTTTGCAAGCGTTCTTATTTTACTTCTTTTCATCTTTCACCCCTTTTCTATTCTCTCCGACTATTTTTCTAACTTGTCGGCAGTGGCCGGCGGATGATGATGGTGAGTCTTTTTTCCCTTTTTCTGAATGAATGTTAACCCATGAGTGATAGGTGTTGCTACTTATTTAACCCCTTATTTTCTTCTCTTAACTCCCTACTCTTTCCTTTCTCTCGGGCTAAACTTAAAGTGGATCTTAGGGTGTTTGTTAGCCTTAGCTTCTGTAGATCTGTAGACGTTCATTTCCACAAACTAATCATCTTCACAATCCGGTGCACTATTTGAGAGAAACTTATGCCCATATTTATCCTTTCTGTTTAACAAGCGACACTCGTCTCTAAAGTCTGTTAAAAACTCAGAGAGCCCATTAGCCACAACCTCACTACAAACCTCGTCATGACATATAGTCGTAAAAATACTCAAGATTCTCCATGACGACAAGATTTACATTCTCAACCGTAGGGTACGAGTAGTCGGTATGATGTAACATGACATAATATATCTTGTCACTCCACTCAACAACAAGACTCACTATCCATAACCGTTGCTTATCTTTTGAACGTGCTGCTTCTTCTACTTCGCGGTATATGTGAGCCTTTATAAAGGTTAGGTCTACAACAGACTTCAATACATAGTTTGTACTACGAAAACCTACAATGCCCTCGCCAGAATACCCGTAGAGTATTTGAACATCTTGGTCGTTCGCACGGCTCAATGTAGCCTTAAAAGTATCAAAGGAGGGTGGAATAGGGAGTTTTTCAGTATCCACCACATCTTGGCACATTGCCGAATACCACTTCATAAACGTTGAACACGCAATATTAAAGGTAGCTATTACTATTTTTCGTCTACGCGGGAGAATACACGTCTAAGCTCAAGGGTATGCAGAGTTCAACTGAGCACGCAGGGACAGAGATATGCTCAGGTAGTGGCAGGAGTCACATGACCGATCTTACAGTGGGCGGAGCTTAGCTTTTTACTGTACACACACACACACGCACGCACGCAAAGGAGAAAATGAAACCTGAATTGAAGCAAATATACGTGATAAATAAACATATCGTTAACAATACACATATCTAAATACAATTAAGGATTAAGGTAAGCAAAGGATACGGTATCATAGGTACCAGACACCTGGTAACGCTTCCTATAGGTGTTACGGCATACCTTCGTGCCCCTAAGTTCCTTCACACACCCCAGTTTCTGCGCCCGAAAATTGTCGGTCCCCTCAGTCAGTTTGGGTGGCTGGTCACCCTCATCTTCCAAGCACACTAGATCCTTCAACGAGTCAAAGTTAACGACTCGACGGTTCGTATGGTTAAGCGTGATACCCTTAGACTTCACGGTATACTTCATATCATCTCCTACCCTCACCCGTACCCCATAGGTTTTTGGCCATGGTGACAATCTCATCAGTTAGCTCTCCGAGGAATTCCCCAATAGCAGGCATGTATTCACCCTCCCTCGCTGTGAATATCACGCTATCTGTGTCAGCGTACAGCACCCTCCGTCCAAGAGAGTGCAGTAGACCCCAAAGTTTGATGAGGGCGTAGGCTGTTGTGAAGCTGGCCTCAGATATGTTTGTTACCCGTGAGGTATCTGTGGCCAGTTCGGTGACGTTGTACTTTATTATGTAAGTATTACCTACATTCACGATCTCCATAACCTCTTTATCGGGAGCGTTGGCATAATCCCAGACTTCACTATAACTTTGTGCCAAATGAACGTTCCCTTTGCTGGTATTCTAGCCAAATTTCCCCCAAAGACTGTTTAGACAACTTTTCACTAAAGCGATTGTCAGGATTCTTAACAATGTGGGAACGGTCAAGCTGTATACCTTCATAGGCACGGTAACGTTGAATATAAGCCGTTTTTCATCTTCGGTATCAACCCCTCGCGGATATCCTGATGCTTCTACTTTATCCTTCAAAAAAGCGTTTATATATGGTGTGAAAAGGTTGAGTAGCTTCTGAAACCTCCACACCTTATATATCTTCAATATTCTATACCCATGGCGAACGGCTAGGGCCAGCTCAGGGCTTGTATATACACACCTCTAATCTTACGCTGGTTGGTTGTATGGTTACAATCGCCGCTGTTCTCCTCTGCACACTTCACGCACAGGGGAAACATGAGCTTGTGATCTATAACGACGGGTAAGATCGGTATCCATAAATCGCGAGGGGGGAGCACGTTTACGAAAGAGAGTCCTAAGTAGCGCTCATTCAAGTTAGCTGAAAACTCCTCGATGGTTGGTATGGTGGGACCCACCAGTTTTTCAGGCGCACCTACGGGGTACGGATTGGTCTTCATCACGTAGGGGTATAAAGAGCAGCAGTCATAGTAGTGGAGTTTCACGCCCTCCGTTGGCGGAAATATAGCTTGAATGGGTTTGTGCGCCCTCCATACAAGCTGTCATCGCATTGGAGGGGGTCCAACACCATTGAACGTTTGATTGCCCTTATTTCTGCACAGTACTGGTCATCTGCTTCCATCCGTGCATCAAATTAATGCTCCCACATGATTTTGTGAATGAACTGGGAGCCTATAAGTTGATCACGGTTACGGGTTCATGCAAGGCTGTCGGCGGGTGATCTCCCATAAAGGTCTCCTGTGACGGCACATTCAGCACGCGGGCATCCATGCCACCAGCAGCCGTTAAAGGAATACACAGTCTTCTCACCAGTGGCTGGATCCTCACTTAGGCTGTCAACTCAAAAAACACGACAATTGACCTTAACGGGTACTTCACCTGTGTTGCGGGGATGTTTTGGGTATACCCCGGTCTGTTGCTGTAGGTGTATGAGCCAGTAAATAGCCTTGTGCTCATCTTCACATTCATCGACTATATTTATGGATTAGCTTCATTAAAACTGTTGTAGTAGCGGTCAAAATCTTCACGCTCACTATCACTCATGTTGGTGTAGTTAAAGTAATGTTTAGGTGGATGTAGTCGTACGTAATAAAAAGTTTCGTTAGTGACGAATGTGCAAGGGAAATACCCTTTTGAAACTTCAGCGGCTACGCCCATGACTTTGGGTAGCTTTGCTAATTTACTAGGTGTGAACAACAGGGTGTCTTTAAACTGTATTACCTCTTATCTGCATCTGTATTAGTTTGTTGCCTCTTTTCAAGCGATCACCTGTAAATATCGCAGACGACTCGTGTTCAAGCAACTCCTTATAAAGGAACTGTGTAAAATTTGGCCCCATTATGGGCAAGAATATACAGAGTCATCTTTTTGAACTTGTCCGCTAATTTGACAATATAGGATACAGTTTCACAGGGCTGCCGTGTGCAGTCGTTATAAAGACGTTTGTTTGTTTTCCACATTTGTGGCACTCGCCACACAAGGACTATTTTTAGACTTAGCATCTTTCATATAACATACATGCCTCACTCCATCCGCCTTACATTTTTCATGACATGTAGAACAGTGAATTTCATCGCAGTTATGTTTGAAATTCCCCCAAGTATCCATCATGTGAAACATACCGCACTTACAAATCCTCATTTTCCGGCAAGTGCCAATTGATTTATGGAGTTCAAAGCATTTATTATTGAAAAATGTATGTCTACACACATTACACTCCCTCTTCTCGGTTTTAACTACACGACTTTCACATTTGGGGCTTTTACACTGCTCACATACTAAGTAGCAATCCTTACAATGTTTCACCATATCATCAGCAAACTCGAGACATCCCTTACACAGATCATGATGTACATTTTAACTGCAAACAACACACAGTATAATTAATGTAAAGAACGACGCTTGTATAGAAGAACGTTCCGCACAAGATGAGGAGGGAGAACGAACAAATGAAAAATGAGGTAACTACCCGGGAATCGAACCCGAGATCTTCCGATTGCCGGTCAGATATGCTAACCACTACACCATGGGCCTCGATTAATCAGAAGTCGTAATTCTCCTACATACGAGCAGAAACCAATGCCCTGAGGGGGCACCTCCCGCATGCCGCAAATATATACATTTTAACTGCAAACAACACACAGTATAATTAATGTAAAGAACGACGCTTGTATAGAAGAACGTTCCGCACAAGATGAGGAGGGAGAACGAACAAATGAAAAATGAGGTAACCACCCGGGAATCGAACCCGGGATCTTCCGATTGCCGGTCAGATATGCTAACCACTACACCATGGGCCTCGATTAATCAGAAGTCGTAATTCTCCTACATACGAGCAGAAACCAATGCCCTGAGGGGGCACCTCCCGCATGCCGCACATATATACATTTTAACTGCAAACAACACAGTATAATTAATGTAAAGAACGACGCTTGTATAGAAGAACGTTCCACACAAGATGAGGAGGGAGAACGAACAAATGAAAAATGAGGTAACCATCTTGTGCGGAACGTTCTTCTATACAAGCGTCGTTCTTTACATTAATTATACTATGTGTTGTTTGCAGTTAAAATGTATATATGTGCGGCATGCGGGAGGTGACCCCTCAGGGCATTGGTTTCTGCTCGTATGTAGGAGAATTACGACTTCTGATTAATCGAGTCCCATGGTGTAGTGGTTAGCATATCTGACCGGCAATCGGAAGATCCCGGGTTCGATTCCCGGGTGGTTACCTCATCTTTCATTTGTTCGTTCTCCCTCCTCATTGTGCGGAACGTTCTTCTATACAAGCGTCGTTCTTTACATTAATTATACTGTGTGTTGTTTGCAGTTAAAATGTATATATTTGCGGCATGCGGGAGGTGCCCCCTCAGGGCATTGGTTTCTGCTCGTATGTAGGAGAATTACGACTTCTGATTAATCGAGGCCATGGTGTAGTGGTTAGCATATCTGACCGGCAATCGGAAGATCTCGGGTTCGATTCCCGGGTAGTTACCTCATTTTTCATTTGTTCGTTCTCCCTCCTCATCTTGTGCGGAACGTTCTTCTATACAAGCGTCGTTCTTTACATTAATTATACTGTGTGTTGTTTGCAGTTAAAATGTATATGTGTGCGGCATGCGGGAGGTGCCCCCTCAGGGCATTGGTTTCTGCTCGTATGTAGGAGAATTACGACTTCTGATTAATCGAGGTCCATGGTGTAGTGGTTAGCATATCTGACCGGCAATCGGAAGATCCCGGGTTCGATTCCCGGTTGGTTACCTCATTTTTCATTTGTTCGTCCTCCCTACTCATCTTGTGCGGAATGTTCTTCTATACAAGCGTCGTTCTTTACATAGATCATGATGTATTTAGCACAGTGAACATATGAGCTAAGATTATTGCTATAAAACTACAACCACGATCGACGTTTAAATGCTTTCTGTTAATAACGGAGAATTGAAATTAAGAGTGTAAGGTGTGGCACTATGACTCGCAACCCGGAATACTCTGTCAATATCTATCATGAAGTTGTCCATATTGAAGGCCGTACTACTTTGGAAGGCTTGGATTATATGGCTCAAAATATATTCTATGTCTACAGCCGCCAAACGTCTGAACGGTATTACTACCCAAAAAATCGTCCCCCTCATTTGACCAGAACCTGAAGGACAACCTCGTCCGGACTTCACGTTCGTCTCTGTTCTGAAGGGCAAACTCCACAATACGTTCAATTACGCGCCGCAGTCCGTTGGTATACAGGGATCCAGGGTCAACCCTGACCACGTACTGATTTCTAGTCAGGGCAGGGGTGGGGGTAGCGGTGCGCACCAACTTGAATGTTATACCATCCTCCACAGTATGAGAAGCTGCTGTGGAGGAAGTACCCGGAACTGAATAATGGGGTATATTTGAGGAAGGCACTATCGTGGGGGGTTGTGTCGTAAGACGAAGAGGTTTGGGGCTCTATTACTGGGGGTCTAACAACCGGCGCAATCCTAGCACGTTTTATACCTGACGTGGAGGGCTCTTCATCATGCTTGCACTTTGAACTGTCGCATGCTACAGGTGTCGCTGGTGAGGGTTCGTCAGCGGGGAAGGATTCATAACATAAGCATATTCTTCATCAACCAGAATCTAGTTTTCAAAAATAGATACATGCGCGATGTGTCGCTAAATACACAATAACTAGTCTTATTCGCAGAACGTAGAGATGTGTCACAAATTGGGGAATAAAAATCTATCAACGATTGCCCCGGGCACTGCAACAGATGTTTGTTAAAATATCGACTCCGACTTTTTTTTAAAATCTGTGAAATCTGTCTTAATGTTATAAAATGTAATGTGCCAATGAAACCCTCTCAGAAGGCTCGCTTACGTCGTTACAAGAACATAATGCGAGCGCTCTCTCACAAAAGTGAAACTATGGGTAAGAAAAAGCGAATTATTGTACAAAGAGGAGGATCATTCCTACCCATCTTATTTTCAGTTTTGGGTCCTTTACTGACTAGATTAATATAATTAAGAAGGTGGTAGTGATTCCGCACGAGGTGTATGCTTCATTGCAAAGTTCAAAGATTCCAGACACAGCTCTAGAACCCCGTAAAAGTAGGCTTAAAAGAATGGAAAGTGAGTTGCTAGCCCTATTATACAGTGAAAAGTCACCTGATGAGAAGAGGATCTTGTACTAAGAGGCTTTGCAGAAATTTCTTCATGAGTACGAAGATTATAAGATTCCGACAGAGCTCCCTGTGGTTATTAGGCACAGCGCGAGTAGCGCTGAGCATGGCGACACAGGACTTGGGCCCGACGTTAGAGATGACCAACCATAGAACACCGGAACACAACACATCATCAAACATGTGTTAAAAAACAGTCTCCCACATACATTGAGGAATAAAGGCTTAAGTCTTTATAATCTTTTGAGTGAGGACCCAATCATACAGTGGGCCGATACAAGCGAGATCATTGTTGAAGGAACAAGGGTAAAAGGATCCAACATCGTTGACATTGTTCATGATCTGATGAGAAAGTGGGATAGGCCCTCACCAACAGGATGGGAGCATATTAAAGCAAGACTACAACAAATAAATGTTCCCAAAACATTGATAGGTAATCTGAATAGGTTAAAAGACCTGGATCAAGTCTCGGATGTGTAACAACTGAGTACGCTATCGCCCCCAGCAGCAGCGTCTCTGAAGAAGAGAAAGATGAGAACAAACGGCCAACCATATCCACGTGTCTCAAAGATACGCAAATGGCTAACATTTTAAGTAAACGCTATTATGACATTTCTAACCCCGCCTCCTATGGTGGCGTTAATAGACTGTACAGAGGTGTTTACGGAGTAGGGAAAAAAGATGTTGAGCGGTTTTTGCGGGAGCAGGATGCTTATACACTTCATAAACCGGTGAGAAAAAGGTTTAAAACGACCAAGACAACAGCGGATTCGATTGACTCTATATGGCAAGCGGATTTAACAGACATGCAAAGATATTCAGTGTATAATGACGGATACCGCTACATCCTATTCATAATAGATGTATTCTCTAGATATCTGTGGCTAATTCCACTGAAAAATAAATCGCCTGAAACAGTTGCTGAAGTTACCAAAACGTTGATGTTAAAAGAAGAAAGGATTCCTGGCTATTTTTGTACGGATATGGGGAAAGAATTTACAGGTCGCGCTTTTCGGAACATGCTGACAGAGTTTAATATCAGTTACTACACTAGCAGTTCTATACATAAAGCCTTTTTAGCTGAAAGAGTTCAACGTACCATATAGGAACGCATGCATCGTTATTTTACACATAAAAACACATACAGATATATAAACCTTCTCGGGTCACTGGCATCATCATACAACCGTTCACACCACCGTACGGTTGGCACAACACCTACGTAAGTTTTAGAAAGAGGTACGCGTCCAGAGGTGAGAAGAGATGGAGCACCGCCACCGCACTCTACCCATTTCAAATTCAGTGATTATGTAAGGCTATCACGTTCGGGAAATAAATTCGCGAAGGGATTTGAGCAAGGATGGACACGTGAGATTTTTAAAGTTCGTGCTATGAGACCTAAAGGCGAGATAATGATGTATTACGTTGAAGATTTGTATGGGGAAGAGATCGCTGGAGGCTTTTACCGCGAGGAGTTGCAGAAAGTGACATTTAATTTAGGAAAAAGTGTGTTTGAAATTGAAAACATTTTACGCAGCAAAGGTTCAGAAAAGAGAAAAATGTACCTGGTGAAATGGCTGGGTTACCCAGAAAGCTTCAGCACCTATATAAAAAAGCTGCTGCAATAATGAAGCTTAAATAGTATGCAACATGGCTCTTAGCCACTTCTATGTCACACTCCCGTCCTCTTCTTCTTTCTCTGCACATCCTAACAACACCCTTGCGAACTTTGTGACAGAACTCCACGGACCCATTGAATTGGAGCGTGATTCGTATGAGGTTGGTTTATGTGAACTCCAGTTACTCACCAAATTTTTAACTCTTGAAAATGAACAAATCATATTTCTGATCCTTAGAAGAATCGATGAGTGCGAAAAACTAGACATAACCTTAAACGATACTATGCGATCAGTACTGTTCGGTGAGGTACAGTACTATAGCACAAATGTAACGCTAGGGATCGGACATTATGACACAGCCATGGACATTGTGACGGGGTTAAACGAGTCTTGAAAACTCGTACCTGACAAACGATTTACTTTTTGAAGTCGTAAACATAGACCCGCTTGCATGCACATTGAAGTTAAAATCAACGCTTAGTAGAAATATTAAAGATAAAGAGCTGTTCACAATTGTGGCCGAGGGCCGATATAGCGCAGCTCTCCAAAGAGATACCTTTCACGAGGCACAGCATGACTTGTCGAGCTTAATGTATCAATTGAAGACGGAGAAATTGGATGAAAGCTTTCCATCCCGATATGTGCTATATTTACAGCAATATCGTAGGGCACCAATTTGTTGGGGACACCCAGGCGCGCCATTTCCCAACCATAGATGGAAAAGTTTGAGCATTACATATGACAAGCCCCATTATGTGAATGTTGCAACTAATCTCTTAACCACAATCGCGATATATATAAGAACGATCGAGGGAAAAAATTTCCCATTCGGTGATAGGAGCATAACAATGAAACTACACTTTCGTCGTTTATAATGACCCGAAGGCCATTCATAGTCTATCGAGGGGTGAGATACCAGCGTGGCGTGGGAGTGGGCTTGGATCCATTTTTTCATCCATACTACGCACCGCTGTCCCATTGCTGAAGAGGGGTGCTAGATACCTAGGGAGGAAGGCGTTACGAACAGGTTTTAACGCGGCAGAAGACATAATGGGTGGAACTAAGCCTAAACAAGCTCTAAAAAAAATTTAAAACGTACACGAGACGAAATCATCAAAGATGCAAAGAGAAAAATGCGTGGTGGCGGGAAGAAATCATCTGCTAGCAGGAAGAAGGGGTTACCATCACGTGGCTCTAAACTTAAAAAGAAATCAAAAAAGCAGTGCTCTAAGCGTATGAAACCTATGGCTGATAATTTTTTTAACTGATATAAGCTGAGGACACTACTCTCACGAATCATAGGCTGATTACTAGGTTTCGAGAGAGGTGGCCCTATTTCTGACTCGTCATGGCGCGTTTCATCCATCCGTGTAGTTCACAATGTTGTAAATCGGAACTGTCCCCCTTTCATATGCCCCCTACTCAGGTTTCTATTGAGCATAGCGACTTTATTACAATTAACCCATTAAACACAATGAGTTCACCGAGTACCCCTATAGAATTCGTGATACCCAGCTCAAGCCGTTACTTTTTTGACCCAAGCTGTATGCACATGTACGCTAAACTGCGTATAGCCCATTCAGATGGAACAGACTGCGATGATAGTTACTCAGCGTACCATGAAACCAACTTTTTACACACCATATTCAGCCAGTGTGAAGTGTATTTAAATCAGGTTAACATCTCGGCAGGAACGGGGTATTATCACCTACGAGCCAATCTGGAAAAAATGTCAACTTTTCAAAAGAAGCGAAGGACACCTTTTTAACCGCCGAGGGCTATTACCAGACGAAAGATGAAAGTGGTATAAAGGATAAAATTAAAAATTAGAAAAAAAAGATATACGAGTGTTTTGGACGTCTTCATACAGATTTCACATTCCAGGAGAAACTGTTTATGAACGGCATCGATCTGAAGTTGAAGGTCAACCGCATGAGTCCTGAGATCTGCATAAATTTGGGGTCTGATCAAGAAGAGGGCGCGAAACCCGTTGTGATTCACATCATGGAGGCGTATTTGCGTATACGCCGAGTGAAATTAAGTTCGCCAAAACAAATAGAAATTGAGAAAGACTTAATACAGGCCACAGCAAAATATCCAATTAAAAGGGTACAGATCAAACTATACACGGTGCCTGCCGGGTTGGTCTCGAAGCAACTACAAAACGTGGCCATGGAGTACTACCTAAAAGGATATTAATTGGAGTGCCGGAACAGGCCTCGACGAATGGAAAATATATAAAGAGTGCCTTTAAATTCGAGAATTTCGGCCTTAAAAATATAACTCGGGCGGGACTACGATTACGGACTACTCATCAGACGCTGCGTTCCCGCTATGAGCGAGAGCTTATACTAGTCTGGCTCATAATACAGGTGCCTGTGATGAGCTCTGGTTCGGCGTAACGCAGAAAGAATTTGCTGAAGAATTTAACATTTATTCATTTGATGTTACGCCTGACTTGGCTGCTGGCGTAAATATACACTTAAGTCCACAACAAAGTGGGAATATCTCAGTCAAGTTGAAATTTGCCAAGCCTATAGAGTATAGACGCTCCTATTAGTGTACTCGTGTACCTCGAATCACAAGCACTAATAGAAGTTGACCGTTTCAGGAACGTGGTCACAGACTTTTAAAATGGACGCGAATACACTCCAGAGAGTAATGAAGTGACCGAATCACACGCTCCAAATTTATCGGTGTGTTTGCGAAGAATGAAATATTGAAAATGCCAACTACGAGAAACTGGTACGGGGTTATCGTTAACACCGACATTGTAGGGAGTGAGGGGATTCATTGGTTTGCAATCTATTTTAAGAATAGGAAAAGAATGTGCTATTTTGACTCACTCGGCACTCAGCCCTGGAACGATTCTGTGGTTGTACAGTTTATCGAACAGATACATGTACCTGAGATTGTATGGATCCCGTACCGCTTTCAAGGATATTATAGTAACACGTTCGGCATGTACACCCTCTTATTTCTCATGCACATGTCACGTGGGAAGGGATTTATAAATTTTTAAAAATTATTCGATTTGTGCGACACTGAAATGAATGACGAGTTGGTATGCAGACAGATAAAAAAAGGTTCCCATATGTTAGCACCCGCTGTTTTGTGTAAAAGCTTATTTGTCGCCATTAAGACATAATGGACACTGTTTCCGCTTTGTACATGTTTTCTACCATTTAATAAATTAAATGAAAATACAATGTGTTTTGTTCTTAACCGCAAAAGATATTTACATTACTTCCTCAACGACCTGGCATTCGTTGGATCGGATGTGAGCCAATACCTCGACCTCTGTATTCAGTTCCTTGGGTTGGTTGTGAGGTAAAGCGTCCATATCATTTATTCCCCTTTCATGAAAACGAAAAGTAGCTATAACACGATCAAGGTCCGCATCGGTCCTATAATGTTAAATAAAAATAAAGTTAATTAAAGAGCTACAATAAGAGAAAATGCCACGAATTTTAAAAATTATAATAAAAAAGCAGCTATTCTGACAGTTTTCAAAAGTAAGAGTGCTAAGACATAATCACAAACTAATCACCTACATTTCAAATGAGTTGTCTCGTTGGATCTTGCAATGCATCGTAAATTTCTGTAACAGTCTGCTTGGATAGAAGTTCATTCTGATCAACAGCATTGAAAAGGTGGAGCGCAGCTGTTGGGTAGAAATCTCCATCTTTAAACAATTCGGGGGAACTGTATAACTGGCTCATGGTGTATATTTCAAAAACACTACGCAAAAATAAACATTGAAATGAGGCTCTGAGATGGAAATTCCCCCGTTTATAAATGAGATCGTGATCAACCTACAACACACGAAACGCGAGCTTCCTGTTGGCTATTGGTGAATTTTGGGCGAGGCTTCACGCGTAGCCCAGCATAGCGGCCAAACATAGATTCTGGGCTCCGCCCACTGGGCTGTGATTGGCTGCCCCGTGAAATATGGGGCGTGTCAGATATTGCCATTCGTAGAGAGAGAGAGAAACACTTTGTTTTTTTTATCTTGTATTCGGCCCGAGAGAGAGAGAGAGAGAGAGAGAGAGAGCGAGAGGGAGAGAGAGAGGTAGACGAGGATGGTTTGTGAATTTATTTATGGTGCCCTATATAAAATAGGATCGGAAAAATTTATAGCCTCTGAAATATAAAACTGGAAAGTAATTACCCATGAAGAAAAATCACCAGCGCACAAAGTTCTTTAGCCCTTCGAGACAATCCCGCCCATCTGTAAAAGGTTATTGTATCGCGGAATTCTTATACGTTACAATAAATAAATTTAAAACTAACAAAGATGCCTGCTGGATGCGGACCAATAACCCCAAAGTTTAGATCATAAAGAAGTTTATCTAAGGGATATATATATATATATATATATATATATATATATATATATATATATATGAAAATTATTTCACGAAGGTAACACGTGAAAAATATTTATGATGAATAAAACCACGAAGGAAAGGAAACACGAAAGCGCTTGAGCACCATTTTGTGTTTCCTTTCCTTCGTGGTTTTATTCATCATATATATATATATATATATATATATATATATTTATATATATACCTCACTAAAGTATTTGAAAGAATAGTTAGAGAGGAAATTTATGATTTCCTGGAGACACGGGAAAGATTCAACGAAAATCAGCATGGATTCCGATCAGGTAGATCATGCCTATCGCAACTAATAGAGCACTACAACAATATCCTAGATGCATTGGAAGGCAATGACAACTACGATGTTATATACACAGATTTTGCTAAAGCTTTCGATAAATGTGACCATGGTATAATCGCACATAAAATTAAAGACATGGGAATAACAGGCAAAGTGGGAAAATGGATCTACAGCTTCCTTAGAGATCGTCTGCAGGTCGTCAAAATTCAAGGTATATCATCATCAGAATCGGAAGTACGCAGCTCAGTACCACAAGGGACAGTACTGGCCCCACCCCTGTTCATTATCATGCTAACAGACATAGACAGCGGAGTAAACAGCAATAGTATAGTAACATCCTTTGCAGACGATACAAAGATCAGCAGAAAAATCAGCGATGTACATGACGTGGAGGCCTTGCAGAGGGACACGAACAAAATATACAAATGGTCAGAAGACAACAACATGTCATTCAACGCCGAGAAATTTCAGCTCTTGAGATATGGTAGAAAAGAAGAACTTAAACAGACTGCATATTATGCTCCAGATAGACAGGAAATTCAGAGAAGCATGAAAGCGATTGATCTCGGGATAATAATGACAGATGATGCGAAATTCGAAACACAAAATCAGATAGCGATAAATAAAGCAAAAAGAGTCGCCGGACAGGTTCTAAGAACGTTCAAGAGAAGGGACAGGACGGTAATGATTCCCCTGCTAAAAACACTGATTATACCAAAACTTGAATACTGCTCAGTTTTGACGTCCCCATATAAAAAGGAAGAAACTAATAAACTAGAAGAAACGCAAAGGCATTTCACAGCCAAGATTGATGGCTGCAAAGAACTCAACTACTGGGAAAGACTACGTAAACTAAATCTGTACTCACTGGAAAGAAGAAGAGAGAGGTACATCATAATCTACAAATGGAAAATGATCGAGAAACTGGTACCAAACCTAAAACTAAACCCAATTACCATTCAAACAACACTGGAAAATAGGAAAGGCAGAATGTGTAGTGTTCCCAAATTAAAGGCACGACAAGGGAGCTCCTCAACCCTGAAGGAAAATAGCTTGGTTGTCAGGGGGCCAAGACTTTTCAACCAGCTTCCTAAGGACCTCAGAAACGTAACGGGGGTCAAAGTTGAAGTCTTCAAGAAAAGACTGGATGCCTGGCTCAGGACAGTACCAGATGAGCCGGGCGTGCCTGGCTATGTACGGTGGAGAGCGCAAGAAAGCAACTCACTCCTCCACCAGGCCAGACCTAGAGGCGGGGCCACCAGCTTGACCTCCGTGTGAAGAGAGACCAACGCACGAAACAACATAAGGTTCATAAGGTAAGGTAAAGTGTATATATACATATTCCTTAAATATTTATGATCTATTGTTCAGCTGATTACTTCGTTCGATTAGGAAATGTTCAGAAGGGAATTTGATTATACTGTCCTACCTTCTCTCCATTTCCCTCAAGTTTTACACTCCAACTTTGAGCGAGAGAGAGAGAGAAAGAGAGAGAGATACAAGGAGTTACAAGGAAAAGAAGTACCTGAAAAGGCCTTGCGGCCCATACCGAGGAGGTACCAATGGCAACAGTGCCAGGGAAAATTTTCCACACCCTCAAATAGTGTGCAAGATTTGGTCTAACCTTTTCTTGAACTGATCCACAGAGGAACTGTTCACAACTTCTGATGGTAACCTGTTCCACGTGTTACAGATCTTATACGTAAAGTAATTCCCACACACACTAGTCCTAAACCGTTTCAAATCCAACTTCCAACCATTGTTGCGAGTTGGGTTATCATCTAAACTAAACATGCTTCTAAAATCAACATCGTTGAACCCGCGTAAGAGCTTGAAAACCTCGATCAGTTGACCGCGCAGCCTCCGAGTTTCCAGCGAAAACAAGTTCAGGGCGCGTAACCGTCGATTGTAGCCCATATGCCTAACAGGAGGGATTAACTTTGTGGCCCTCACCTGCACTCGCTCCAGCCTCTCAATATCTTTCCTGAGGGTGGGCGACCAGAACTGCACAGCATACTCCAGGTGCGGCCGAACCAGGGAATTGTACAGAGAGAGCACAATCTCCTTGTTCCGAAACTGAAATTGCCTCCTGATATAACCCAATAGTTTCTGGGCTTTCTTTTCCACCTCTACGCACTGTTTCGTAAATTTAAGGTCGCTGCTAATTAGCACACCCAAGTCCTTTTCTAAATCAGTCACCTCGATATTACTCCCCAAAATCGAGTAGTCCGACTTGGGATTGGCGTAGCCAATGTGCATCACTTTGCATTTACCCAAGTTAAACGGCATTTGCCATTTTTCGGACCACTCTCCTATCCTACCTAGGTCCGTACGCAGTTCCTCGATCGCTTCGGGCGTCCCAACATTGGCCCCAAGCTTGGTGTCATCAGCGAATTTGGCGATCCGTCTGACGATGCCACCGCCTATATCTTTTATTTAAATGACAAACAACAGCGGCCCCAAAACGGAACCCTGAGGAACCCCACTAGTGACCGAGGCCAAACCCGAACTAGCCCCTTTAATTACAACCCTCTGCCGCCTATTCTTCAGCCAGTTTTCAATCCACCTACCTACTTCCCCACCGATACCCAGTGCGCGCACTTTCGCAATTAGCCGCAGTGAGGTACCTTATCAAAGGCTTTCTGAAAGTCGAGATAAAGTATATCAATCGCCCTACTCTTATCATACTCACTCAACATGACGCGGTAAAACTCGAGCAAGTTGGTGAGACACGACCTATGCCGTCTAAACCCATGTTTGGAGTTCCCAAGCAGCTTGTAGGAATCCAAATGGTCAACGATCCTATCCGCTATTATCCCCTCTAATAATTTACCTACAACTGAAGTGAGACTAATGGGACGATAGTTCCCTGGACTTTCGTGATCCCCTTTCTTAAAGATAGGGGTCACGTTAGCTTCCCTCCAGTCACCAGGCACCTGGCCCGTCTCCAACGATTTGTTGAAGACTGTAGCCAGGTGGGGAGCCACCTGGTCGCGCACCTCCCGCAACACTCTGGGGAGAAACTGGTCTGGCGCAGGAGCCTTAAACGCGCTCAGTTTGTCTATTCTATTCCCTACACAGGCGGACATACGCTTCAGTGTTCTCATGGGAACGATTGGCCTTCGCCCTCCTATACGCTACTTTCCTATTTCGGATAGCCGAAGCGATGTCACGATTGAACCACTTAGGCTGCGTTGAAGCAGGGGTGACCGGTTTTGAGGGTATGGCAGCAGACTGCAGCACCATAAACTCGTCCCGGAATGCACTCCACACTCCCTCAACATCGCCGTCGACCTCTAACCCGAGAGAGAGAGAGAGAGAGAGAGAGAGAGAGAGAGTGAGAGCGAGAGGTAGAGAGAGAGAGCGAGAGGTAGAGAGAGAGAGAGAGGGCGAGAGGGAGAGGGAGAGAGTTACAAGGAGTTACAAGGACAAGAGGAAGCCTCAAAGACCTTTTGGTCCACTCTGGGAGGTTCCTGTTATTAAAATTTTATTTTCCTTTCAACTATCCTAGCAGTAGTAGAAAACTGGATAGAAAAGTAGAAGGCTCTCTCCCCACCCTCCGCTCCCTCCCTGCCAGAGGCAGGTACGGAAAAAGGTTGAAGAAAATACCTTGACCCTGGAAAAGTAGCCAAGGAAATTTTACAGGAAAGTGGAGAATATATAAATAGCTCTATATTTAGCTTGCTTACAGAGACACCGTGCAAGCGAGCTCCTGCAGAGTTTTCTTATGTTTTAATCTTAAACTATGAGAGTATTCAGTACTTTGTCTAGCCTATTTTTAAACACATTTACACTTTGACTGGAAACAACCTCTGAGGGAAGTTGGTTCCAGGTATTAACTATTTTATAGGAAAAGAAATTTCCGCAGAGAGAGGTCCTAAATGTCTTTAGTTCCAGTTTAAACCCATTATTTCTTGTCGGATTGGCATTAAGTGAGAATAAGTGTCTGTAATCTACCCTGTCTATTCCTTTGAGCATCTTGAAGACTTGAATAAGCTGACCCCGCAACCTTCTCGTCTCTAAGCTAAACAGATTTAGGCGCTCCAATCTCCGTTGGTAGCTTTGCATTCTCATTGAAGTGATCAATTTTGTAGCCCTTGCTTGTACTCTTTCTAACCTTTCTATGTCCTTCCTGAGGGACGGAGACCAAAACTGCGCACAGTATTCCAGTTCAGGTCTGACTAGTGAATTATAAAGACACATTACAGTCTCCTCGTTCCGAAACTGGAACTGTCTTTTAATATAACCTAATAATTTTAAGGCCCTCTTTTCGACTTCTGCGCAGTGCTTCGACGGTTTCAGATCGTTGCTGATATAGACTCCTAAGTCTTTCTCGAGATCGGTCTCAGTCAAGTTCCTTCCCAAGAGAGAGTAATCGGTCTTCGGGTTTTTATAACCTATGTGCATTACCTTACATTTGTCCAAGTTGAATGGCATCTGCCAAGTAGCAGACCATTCGCCCAACCTGTCAAGATCGTTCTGAAGCGTTCTTACGCCCTCCTCAGTACCTACACTACTTCCTAATTTCGTATCGTCTGCAAATTTGGAGATTGCACTTAGGAGCCCGACGTCTATATCGTTAATATAGATGATAAAAAGTAAAGGACCCAGCACGGAACCCTGTGGGACACCACTGGTGACGGGCGCCCACTCCGAAGCCACTCCATTTATTACCACTCTCTGCTTTCTATCTTTTAACCAATCCTCAATCCAGTTGGAAACGAGCCCCGTGATTCCTAGTCCTTTGACTTTAGCTACCAATCTAGCGTGAGGGACTTTGTCAAAGGCTTTTTGAAAGTCGAGATACACTATATCTATTGCCCTATTTGCATCGTACAGTGTATGCATATTATGGAAAAACTCTAACAGGTTTGTCAGACAGGATCTATGTCGCCTAAATCCATGTTGAGAATAGAGGGAGGGAGAGGGCGAGAGGGAGAGAGAAAGAGAGAGATCGAGAGGGAGAGAGAGAGGGAGCAAGAGAGAGAGAGAGAGAGCGAGTGAGAGAGAGAGAGCGAGAGGGAGAGCGAGAGGGAGAGAGCGCGCGAGAGAGATCCCTGCTAGGGAACCCTGGCTACCCATTTATCTACCAACCTTGGAAGGACGCCTCGCCACCGGGTCTCGAACCCGACGCATATAATCGTGTGTGCGTAATATTTTATGGGCGTATAGACGGGTGTGTATGTGCCAAAACGAGGTATACACAGTGCCAACTGGCTGATAATGCCTGGAAGCACTGGCTGATTAAGCCGACTGGCTGATTAGGGAACCTATAAGACAACGGCAGCTCGGTTGAAGTCTTAATATGCGCTTGGCTCCTGTCAAGCGAACACCTCTCTTCCTCTCTCTCCTTCTCTCTTTCTCTTGAGGGATAACTTCGCCTCCAAGTTGCATAACCCTTGTTGCTCTTGCAACAACCCCCTCCCACTTTGGGGGGTGCCTCGAAACAAGGGGGGTTGGCACTGGCACTGGTGCCAACATTTCCTTTGCAACATTGATCAACATTTGCACTTGCTTTGCACTCTCTCCTTTTTCGCCCATACTACTTACCGCGCACCCTTCAAACATATTTCCAAACAGACAAACTTCAGATCAAGCACAAGCCAACATGTCTCAAACCGCTTCCCTAGCATACATTAACTTAGGAAGACTTGTAAACCTTCCCCATACTGTCCTAATTTTTAAGGGAACCATAGACAATAATTTCGTTAAACCGCGCGTAAGACCTTGGATTGAGTCTCCAGAACAGCATTTCTTACATGAAAACATCACAGATGATGACATAAAGATGAGGGAAGCTAAAAGGTTTATTGACCCTAAAGAGGGGAATGCCCATGATACAGTTACATACGTCCCATCCATTAGCGACTTGGGACAATTTTAAAAAACACTTATTAGAATTTTCCAAAGAAATAACACTTGCACAACTTTGGCCACGTTAGAAGCTGTCTTCCAAGCTAAATGGAAGAAAGAAGAACATGAAGATTTAAATAGTTTTATTACACGAACACACAAACTCGTAGGAGAACCCCTCCGAGCCGCAGAAAATGCATGCGACATTACATTCACTTCAAAGCCAAGAAACCTAATAGTAACAGCATCCATTTACCAAAACCTACCCGTAGCACCTAAAAGAAATTTCAAGAGTGTCTAAATATTGACAAACCAGTAAGTGAAGCCATAAATAAAACAAGGGAACATTACCCTGACTTAGCGAGCCAGAACTACCGGAAGGGTAGAGAAACCCCCATACACTACATCCAGCAACACATCCCCCTCACTAGTAACACATACACACTGGAGAACAGGAAGACAACTATCATCAGACCACCTGCCCATCTTCATTACAACACGTTCAACACTTTGCCCCAACAGCCTTAGGCACACTTACAGAAATTACAAGAAAGCCGATTGGGAACAGTTCAAAATACAGACTGAGGAACAATTCACCACATTAAACAGCACACCCATCATAAACATCAATACAACACTCAAGAGATTTAATCAGTTCATCAATAATGCAAACAAATACATACCCAAGGCCCAAGGGCAACATTAGGAAATACAACCCAAATTACACTAGAGAAATAGCCCACCTCATAAGCAATGTTCCCTCTAATTTTTTTTAGTCCGTGTGCGCAAGAAATTTTCGTTGTGCATACATTTAGATTCATGGTGAAAAATTGTGCAAACTTTTCTGAGCGCTATTAGCTTCAAAATTAAATATATATAAACATTAAATACTTAATAAATATTATTTGCATAAGGTGATAGCTTGATCATTACGGTACTATTAAATGGATATTAAAAATCTGTTTACAATATTATATATTCTTAAAAAAGAAAGCATTTTATCCATTCTAAAAATATGAATAAAATAAAAAATAGTAAAATAAAACTCAACAAAATAAAGACAAAATAAAAATAACATTAATTGAAAATTACTATTTTAGTTATCATTTCTCAAAACAATTTTTAGCATTTAGCAATTTAAAATAGATTATCGAGATTAATACATGATTTTATCCATTCACAAAATAGGAATAAAATAAAAAATAATAAAATTCAATAAAATAAAATATAATCAAAACACTAAATAACATTAAATAACATTAAATGAAAGTGCCTTTCATTTAAGTATGATTATGATTTCTCCCTACGATCTTTAGCATTTGCCCATTCCAAATAAACTCTATGAAGATTAATACATCCGTCATCATTCAGGTAACTTTTAATTCGCATGAGCATGTCCAAATGATTTTCTTTCAAGCGGTTTCTTAATTTGTTCATTATAGAATTCATTAAACTGAAATTTTTTAAATTACTTCATTTACTGTCGTGACTTATGATACGCCTGAGCCTGTGCGCATTTTATTTTGCTGTGTGCGCGGGTTTCACAACGCGTGTGCGCGCGCACACGCGCACACCTTAGAGGGAACATTGCTCATAAGGCAACGTAACAACCTCAAACATAACACACAAACACCACACACAGAAGCCATAAAACAGCAGATACAACAGCTCAACACAGAAATAAACAACAAACTCAAAGAAAAACAAACAGAAACATTTAGGGAATTCATAACAACACTAAACCACTCCACAGATATATCCAGGTTATACAAGACTATAAACAGCATTACCCACTCCAACAGCGACATTTACACCTCACACGCGGCTATCTGTCGCAGCCAAAATAATATCCCAACATATACACAACAAGCTAACATTCTAGTTAATCACTACGCAAAGATAAGTCACTTAAACAGAGACAACAACCAGACACACGCAGACAGACAAACAGCCAGAAACAAGAAAACTTACAGACTCGACACGACCATACACCCTTCAATACAGACCAGACCACCAAGATCATCAAAAACATTAAGAATTCGAAGGCTACTGGACCAGACAACATATCTAACATACACCTTAAACACTTGGGCCCACAGGGAATACTAGCTCTCACAAACATCAGCACATATTCATACCAACACTGTATTATTTCTGACATGGAAACAAGGTAAAATTATTACACTCCTCAAACCAAACAAAAATCCAACAGAACCAGTTTCCAATAGACCCATTACTTTACTATGCACACCTTCCAAAGTAACAGAAAGACTAATCTTACAAATCATCAACCCACACATACCACTATCGCCTACTCAACATGGATTCAGATCTCACCACTCAACCACGACATTACTCACTAACCTCACGCAGCACATCATGGGTGGCATCAACTCCAGACGACCAGCTCAACGTACACTCTTAGCAACAATAGACATTAGTGAAGCATTTGATGCTATCCCACGCTTCCCTCTCATAAACAAAATACTCAACACAAACATGCACAATAACACCAAAAGGTGGCTGAGCAACTATCTTTCAGGAAGATACTCACATGTCACATTTAATGGCAAGTCATCCAAAAACAAGCTTTTTCCAAACGGGGCCCCTCAGGGCTCTGTTCTCTCACCAACACTCTTCAACTTATACAAGCATAACATTCCAACACCCATAGATTACCTTATCATCATATGCAGATGACATCACTCTAACATTCACCCATAACAACATCGACACCGCTACAAATAACCTACAAACATACATAAACAGTATACAAGACTGGCTCACACACAATAGACTCAAAGTAGCGCCCACAAAATTAACCATCACCTTGTTTCCAATCAACACAAAAGAACACCAGATAACTCCACAGCTTACACTAAACAACACCAACATTCCACACATTCCGAAGACCAAAATACTTGGGGTCACATACAACACATCATTATCTTTTGCAAACGACATTCAGAACATTAAAAACAAATGTACGTCAAGACTTAACACGCTTAGGGTACTAACAGGCACAAACTTTGGACACCAGCAGGAAACAACATCACTCATATACAAACAATATATTCGCTCAGTTATGGACTATGCTAGACCATGCTGGGCACCCACTATCTCAAACACACACAAACACCTTACAGACAATACAAAACAACGCACTTCGTATCATTACAGGATGCACTCAAACAACAGCAATAGAACACCTGCACACAGAAACAAAAATACTGAAAGTTAGGGAACATTTAGATATGAGTGGAACACAATTCATGGCAGCAGCGACAACTAACCCACAACACCCTTGCCACTACATGTACAATCACGCACCGACACCTCGCACCATTAAGGTAACACCAGAGAGATATTATAACCAAATACTTCATTCCATACCACGCCCCACAGGCATCACACAGTACAGAAAACACATACACACACACCTAACCCACAAAGCACTGACACGACTCGGTCCGAATGTGGTCCTAGGTGCGAAGCCGCCACCCAATGACAGGTCAGAGACCAGCCTGAGTAGATTGGATCGAGTTAACTTAGCACGATTCCGATGTGGATATCACCCCAACTTACAGACATATAAACACAGACTAGACAACTCCACAGACGACACCTGCCACCTGTGCCAGGACACACCACAAACAATTGAACACATTATGACAGACTGTACCGCTCTAGCACAACATAGAACACAACACGACATCACTAGTGCGCTGAACCTCTGGTCCACTCCGGAGAGGGCGATCGGTTACCTGCGTACCGCCGGCTTGCTCGATCAGGGTGGGCTGATCGGCTAACCAATAACAGCAACAACAACCCTATAAATCTAGGTCGATGCAAGGAACACCACCTCAGAAACAGGCCCCACAAACCCAAAATGCTCGCCCTCCTCCTCAGTGTTTTAATTGCGATAGTTTTGGGCACATGATGAGTCAATGCAATTATCCCCCTTATTGCTC
The DNA here is from genome assembly GCA_023014485.1 of Bathynomus jamesi. Classification (NCBI taxonomy): domain Eukaryota; kingdom Metazoa; phylum Arthropoda; class Malacostraca; order Isopoda; family Cirolanidae; genus Bathynomus; species Bathynomus jamesi. Next base: position 471,104 of record JAJOZX010002579.1, read on the forward strand.
CCACTGTTATGAACATGGCCATCGCCGTGGCGACCGACAAAAATGTGCTGACAAAGCCCTTGAAGGGTACAGGCCCCACTTCCAGAGATCAAATCACCAACGTTCCCAAAAGCCCTCCAATTCTGAGAAACCAGTTAGTTCCCAGCCTCAACAGAACTACCCACCAAACAGATCACGACCAAAAGGTCAACCACACGATGTCCAGACCCCAAAATAATAAGCAAGGTCGGATAGTTCGGTACGTAGAAGTACCCTTTGAAGAATCAGTTTCCCCAGAGTACACTTTCCAAGAAGACCCTCCAGTGTATCGTGATCCCTTAGCATATGACTCAGGTCCTCCCATAGAAGTCAGTTCAAGTTCTTTTTTAGAACCCACTTTGGAGGCAGCACTTCAACCTCCTCCCTCCTAAATAGCGGTAATAAACCCACATACACACATGAACTACCTATCAGGATAATAGGTGCGAACCTACTAGATTTAATAATAAAGTGCAGCACAGATAACCGAGATTTAACTGCTCTCTAGATACGGGAGCATATGCGACATTAATTAAGAAACAATGTGCAGATGAGTTACTAGAGAGTACAGATTATAAATATGAAATTAGGCACCTTTCTGCCAACTCAGAGGAGTTACAGGCACACCCATACCTACATATGGGGAAAATGACTTATATTTAGAAGTTTGTAACGCGGTATATTCCGCAAAATGTTGTATTGTGGACGCAGTCGCCACCTTTCAGACAGATATCTTACTAGGTATGAATTTCTTCAACTGGAATCAATGGGAAATTTACCCAGCCGGAAAATTAGTTAAGTGTAGAAATAGGACACACCTTCTCCATGAGAATAATAGACAGGTGCCGCACGTTCAACGTAATGCTAACAGAATCAGTTTAGTTCGGATTTCCGAAAGAAATAGGAAACCCACTCCAGTTTATAGCAGTTCAAGTCAGTCGGTTGCATCCAGAGGGACAACCGCCACAGAAATCAGCCCCCAGAGTAATCAGTTCCAGTTGTTGAATCCAGTAGGATCAACACACTCAGTTTCCAGTCAGCCAGTTTCCAGTCAGCCACTTTCAATGCAGCCAATTTCAGTTAACTCAGCAGTTGATATTCGAAATCCAACTGAAACGATTTTTCAGCTAATAATGCAAATTTTAATCACCGAACCAGAGTCATTCCCAATTTTTCATATGCCCTACACAGCATACAGCAGTAGAACCTTATGAGATTTGTTTTCTAGCAAGAGTAATAAATGGTCAAGGAAAACTATTAGAGTCAGATCATACTCTTATTACAGAGAAAAGTAACTTCAAGAGAGATGTTCTTATTGCCCAAGTTCTTAGTCATAGTCAGAATTCAGCTATCCATGTTGTTTGTTCAAATATAGGAAAAAGTCCTATTGAATTACTTCAAATCAGAGAATTGGGAACTGTTTCCACAGTAGAAATAAATTTAAATTTCCCCACCAGTACTATAAATCGTGTTTCCAGTTCCTTCGAGTTAAACCCTTCAGCATTAAAAGAAGAACATAAGGAATGTCTGGAGCACTCCCTTCAGGAGTCACCAGCCTTACAGGATCCCAAACTAATGGAATCACTTATCGATTTCCTGATAAATACAGATGTGATTGCCCTAAAAGGAGATCCTCTGTGCCGAACTAATTTGGTCCCGTTCGAAATCAAGCTGGAACCCAATTCCAAACCCATCTTCATTCCTCCCTGTAGGGTTCCACATTACCAATTAGTAACTATTGAGGAACACATCAAGGACATGTTGGAGCAGGATGTCATTCAGCCTTCAGCTAGTCCCTGGTCCACTCCTATGATTCGTGTTTCCAAAAAGGACGGAACATCTCGCCCTTCTATAGATTTTAGACGCCTAAACCACATTACCATCTCAGACAATTTCCCCATTCCAAACATGCAGGAAACAATTCTGAACGTAGGGAAAGCTAATTTCTCATCTCTCGATTTAGCATCCGGTTATTGGCAAATGGAAGTCAGTCCCGAATCTCGGGCATTGACTGCTTTCTCCACTAACCAAGGCCATCACGAATTCCAGGTTTTACCCTTCAGAGTCCGAAATGGGCCTGCTAATTTCTCTAGGTTGATGAATATAGTCCTCTCCGACATATTAGGCGTCGAAGCTCTGGTCTATCTTAACAATATTATCGTTTGTAGTTCGGATATAAAAACACACTTTCATTGTCTTCAGAATGTGTTATCACGCTTGAGAAAAGCGCACCTTAAACTGAAACTTGCAAAGTGCAACTTTTTACAGAAGTCCCTGGTATACTTAGGATTTCTACTATCATCCACTGGAATTAAACCTGATCCAGCCAAACTTGAAGCAATGGAAAGGTACCCTGTACCTAAAACCATCGACGACGCTCGTGCATTTATTGGATTTGTCGGATTCTATCGAAATTGTATCCCCCAATTTTCGAACATTGCTAAACCCATTACCAATTTGTTCCAGAAAAATGCTAAACTTAATTGGGAATCTGATCACTAACATGCTTTTGAAACTTTAATCGGTAAACTAACTTGTCATCCCATCCTCCAATATTCCGATTACACCAAACCCTTTGACATAGCCACAGATGCTTCTTCCTATGGACTAGGAGCCGTCCTATTACAGGACGTAGACGGTTTGGAATTACCCATTGCTTATGCCAGTCAGCTTCTCTCTGGACCTCAACGGAATTATTCCACTACGGACCGAGAGGCACTAGCCGTATAGTGGGCTTTGAAAAAATTCCGAAATGTCGTCTACGGCTACGATGTAACCATCAAAATTGACCATAAGCCACTCACGTATCTCTTCAAGGACAAGCTACTTGAAGGACGGTTGAGTAGATGGGCTCTGTTGATTCAGGATTTTGCGGCAAAAATCGTATACAAACCAGGAAAACAAGTTATTCCAGACGGATTGTCGAGACTCAAGCCCGACATCCAAGTGACTGAGATAGAAACTCTTCCTGTGTTCGACCACGAATGTCTGCAATACTCCCATCAACAGGACCAACACACCAAGAACCTTTGGGCTCGCCTGGAACAGAAGGAACTATCGAAGGTAAAGTACAATACAACCTAAAAGACGGGCTCGTACATTTTAGGAACGAAGATGGAAACGACCTCGTGGAAATACCAAAGGATCTCGTAGATATAGCCATCGAACTTTGTCACGACTCATCTTTGTATGGCCACATGGGGCCGGATCGCACCATGAAGAGTCTTTTGGAGCGATACCATTTTCCAGAAATGAAGAAAAAGGTACATGAATACATCGCTGAATGCCCTTCTTGTTTAAAACATAAAGGCAACGTACCGTCCACAGCTCCCATGCATAAATATCCAGTATGCCAACGACCCTGGCAAAGAACTGGAATGGACATACTAGGACCATTCCCCAAAACATCAAAACTTCAAAGGGAAACCAGTACATCATTGTGTTTACGGATCACTTCTCGCCTTACAGCGAAGTAGTTGCCATTCCAAACCAGACCTTGAAAACTGTGGCAAAAGTCCTAGTGGAACGCGTCATCCAAAACAATACTACTCCTTCCATCCTAATTTCGGATAACGCCCTTAGTTTCACTTCAAAACTGTTCGATTCACTCTGTAACATGTGTAAAATTAAAAACAGACACATTGTGGCATACCATCCGCAGGCAAACGGCTTAGTGGAAAGACACAATCGGAAGATCTTAGAAACCCTCCGCCACGTTGTCGATGCATCCTCCCCTACATGGGATGATTCCCTCCCCATGGTGCAAACAGCCATCAACAACGACTGTAACGTGTCCATCTGGGACACCCCTCATTTCGTCCTATATCACTACGGCAAACGGCTACTTTTGATTTGCTTGACCAAATCGACCCGGCAGTTCTAACACCTTCCGAGATGGCAGAAGCAAATCAGCAACTAGTTGAACGATCTTTCAAAATTTTTTACATAATCCGATATGCCCTAGACCAACGAAACAAACAGATGGAGCAAGAGCAACATAGGTTTCATCCCCGTCAACGGACTATAATCGTCGTTATGCGATGTTACATAATGAGCATGAAACCGTCAAGTGTTCATCGCAAATTATTACCAAAAATGGGATGGCCCATATAGGATTATGAAAAACCTCGGAAAGAACCGTTACGAAATCCTCGACCTCCGAGACCACTCCAAACTAAAGATCATTCACGCTGATAATTTGAAGATAGCTGCCGAACAACACCTTCCCAAAAAACATCTGCCACGGTTCGAGCCGCCTACCCTTCGAAAGATCAGATCAAGGTATTAACAAATCCAGCAGGGACAACAAAACCGAAGTAGGTACCGCGGAAACCACTACCTGTGACGAAGATTGGTACCTCGTAATACCACCAGTAATCGAGCCAACCTCTGAAAAAGAAGAGGTCCCAGAACCGAAAGTCTCATCGGAACAAGACCCTGGAGAAATCCCTTCTAGAGGATCACTCAGTGGAACTCCACCATCTCATCGAACTCCACCATCTCCTCCACCTCCACCATCTCCTCCGTCACTACCCTCACCGATTGATGATCGACGCACGGACCCTACATACCGGCCGCAAATGCATCAACCACGTGAACTAGAACCTTCACGAAAAAAACGAACACACTCAGAATCCGAGCTTAATGTTCGACCCCGACTACCACCTAAGCGAGGCCGACCACTCCGCACACAAACACAAACATCTATACGACCACAAACATCTACACGACCACCATCAGCTCCGTATAATTTAAGACAAAGATATGAATAAAATTATTCCCCTTATAATGTTGAGATTACAATTAATAACGCGTACCCCTTTCTGTCTGAAGCTAAATTCAAACCTACTATAAAAATCTTGAATTCCGCCATGAAACCGGTGACCATCCTTCCTGGACTTCATGCCCCTAAGTGGAATGATCAATTGAGTCGTTTTTAAAAAGAAAAATTCAGATGATAACCAGAATAACCTTTCACAAATACTGTAACCAGTAACAATTATTTACCAACATCTGCCGTCAGTATTATCATTGCGTGTGCTATTATCCTCGGTATATTTATGGTGAAAAGACTATTCTCGCAATGACAAAGAAAAAATAAACATTGTACTATGTCAAACTATTTATGCACGGCCAAGACTGCGTCCTCATTCTGCCTGACTTATGTTGTGTATATAAATCTGTATTATAAAAATCATTAGTTATCATCTAGTTAGAATTAGTTAGTATGTTATACTATGGTATTAATATCATTCTAGAGGGGAGAGCCCTGTAAAAATGAACAATGACTACTGTAATTCCTATATTAATATATTCTTATATTCATTCATATAATTCTTATATTCATTTATATAATTCTTATATTCATTTATATAATTTTTATATTTATTTATATAAATCTTATATTGATTTATATAATTCTTATATTGATTTATATAATTCTATATTGATTTATATAATTCTCATATTCATTCATATAATTCTTATATTCATTCGTATAAGTATTATATTCATTCGTATAATTCATATATTTATAAAATCCTTGTATTTATATAATCCTTATATTTATGTAATCCTTATATAAATATAAGGATTATATATATATATATATATATATATATATATATATATATATATATAGTATATGCGCGTCGGTGGTGTAATGGTTAGCTTCGCTGACTACGAATCCATCGGCCTAGGGATCGAGACCGGTGACGGCAGCCGGCGCGCAGCAAAAACCAGCTGTTCATCCTTCCACACAATAAAGAAAGTGGTTGGTAGATAAATGGGTACCCTGGGTGGTATGGCGGTTAAGGTGCTGGGCTGCTGGTGGGGCGTGGTTCGGATTCCACGTTAAACTGTAGGTCTAAGCTGGAGTGAAAAGCTTGACCTGACCTTCGTCAGAATGAACAATTCGGGCGGAAGCAAAACCGATGGTTAACCAAAAGTGTATATATATATATATATATATATATATATATATATATATATATATATATATATATATATATATATATACTGTATATATATTATTATTATTTATTATCATCAGAAGGAACCTCCAAGAAATCCTAATGCCAAACTTTGGTGACTTTTTTATTAATAAGGTTTTTTATGAGGCAAATGTTCTTAGCGGGCGATATTGGATGAGCGAATAGACATCTCATACCTCTATCCTGTATATACAGTAATAACTATACACTAACTATACAGTATACATCCTGTATATACAGTAATAAGGAGTTAAAATTGACTACACTCGAGACTCGGAGGCTAAGGGGTGATCTAATCCAGGTTTTCAAAATTATGAATGGGTTCGATAACGTAGATAGAGATAGCTTTTTCAAAATATCTCAATATAATAAGACTAGAAATAACGGGTGTAAGTTGACAAGTAGAAGGTTCGAGACAGTAGTTGCGAAAAACTTTTTTACGCATAGAATAGTAAATAGCTGGAATAGTTTGCCGGTAGAAGTAATTAGTAGCACGTCTATAAACATGTTTAAAAATCGATTAGACGCATATGTTGATAGATTGGCATAGTTTAAGGTAGTAAAATTAAGGGTTGGATAAGATAGATTTTGATTCTCTTTTCATTAAAGATCACAATAACCAGACTAGAGGTCATAGTATGAAATTATTTAAGCGAAGATGTAGAACAAATTTAAGAAAACAGTTTTACAGAGTAATTAAGTTTTGGAACAGTCTGACAGAAGAAGTGGTGACTTCAGATACAAGTGATTCTTTCAAAAGAAGGTTGGATAGTTTGATGTCTGCAAGGGACATCTGGTGATAGTGTTTAAGCCCATTTTTATTGCATGAATGGTACTAATTTATTTCATATATATTATGTACATTTAGGTGATAGATCCCACAGCTCAACACAAGTGTTGTGGGATATAGGGAGGCAGCATCTTGAGTTAGGGGATACTCTCTGTCCTTACACAACCCATTTAAAGAGATTCCTCTGCCGAGCGGTGCCCCCATAGTACTGTGAGGTATTGAAAAACTCATGATCCTCACTTGCCCCACAAACACCTTTAAATGGGAGACCCAAAATGGGTGCACACACATTTCTACATTACTGTACAGTCTTTACAGCCACACCTACACTTTTTCTCGTAAGTATATATATTGTAATGTATATGGTTGTAAATTGTGACTTGGTCCGCAATTGATATGGACCGTGACTTATTTTTGGTTGGCAAGGTTGTGATATTGATGGATACTGTAATGAAATTGACTGGATCCTTTGGATCTGATATATTTGCATGTCGGTTATAAATAGATATAGAGTGTAACATATTTGTGGATAGTAGTCTATTATGACTTGATCCTCTGGATCCAGAGATTCTATCTTTAGTTTTAAATTGATAATTAATTAGTTTTAAATTGATAATTATTTAGTTTTGTAAAAATTGGTTGTTGCCAATGTACAGTCAGTTTTTACATAGTGGAGCCACCTCGATGGGCCGAAGTGGCCCCTAGTGTGCCCACTATAAAAATTTCTTATGTTCTTATGTTCTTTGTGGTTCGGAACCCACGTAAAATTGTAGGTCCCCTCCGCCACCACGGAGGACATGCACAATACACAATTACGAACACAGTTAGGTAGACCAGCCATGAGTGGATGCTAGGGTCTTTGTTGGTCTGAAACATTATAACATAACTTTATAACATAACTATGTAGAGTTTGCATAATATCAGCTAGAGAATTTAATCTACAAGATGAACGTTTTGTAAATTTCTAAACAAGAAAACTGAGATTTTTTAAATCCTTTACCTTAAAATTATGTTAATTCAAATATGAATGAGTTTGGGTTAACAGGACTAAGGAAAAATATACTAAAACATCCTGCGAATATTCGTAACGACCTTATAATATTTTTTTTAAATTCTCACTATCCTATTTTAAGTGGAATTCGATTACAAAGAGAAGAGTTATTAGTTACTTATTAAAATATTTCATCGTTAATATGTTAATATGGTCCCTAGCTGTTCATACTTCCACTCTTGGTTCATATTCTTTGTTTTTCAACTTAGTAGCAACAGAGCTCTAGCCCAGCGCTAACTGTTTGCCATCTAGTTTTGTAGGTGGCATCCTTGCGTTCTTTTCAGGATAGTTACGGTTTCTTTCAGTGCTGCAATCTGCACCTCCCGTGCATCAGGCACACCTGGTATCGACCACAGATAGGATACCAGGTTTGTCTTCATTAAACCTGTGGGACCTATCATCACAGGTATTATGTCTTTCTCACTTAGGTTCCAGCTCATTATGATGTTACATTTGAGCGCCCGGTACTTTGTTATTTTCTCCCTCTCTACTCTATTTAGGCTATAATCATTTGGGACATTGACATCAACAATTATCCTCTTCCTTTCTCTTCTATCCCACCACGATATATGGTTTAACTGCTCCATTTTCTGTGTAGATGCTAGTTGGGATTACTGTGTCATAAAAGATGGTTGCATCATTGTTTCCTACTACTGACTGTGGTTGATGCTCACAGATATTCTTTAAGAAATTTATGGATGGTCCAGTGTATTAGTGTGCAGATCTTATTATGCAGATATTATTATGCAGTTCTTATTACAAGCCGATACCAAGTGTCCAACACTCTCCATTTCATCATGGCAGAATCTACATCTATCACCATTTGTTAGTCCCGCCATCTTTTAAAAGACATCTGTTGTCGATACTAGATCTTGTGTTCCAACAATTATATGCTTTCCATCAAACTTCAGTGATCTCCGCCTCAACCATTCCAGTGAGCCTTCCCTATCTATGTAATGCTTTTGTAGCCCTTTTATTCATGCAGGAAGGAGGGGTCAAGGGCGAACGCCCGCAAAAATGCTCTCCCCCCCCCCAATAGAAGGAGGAGAAAGCCGAAATAAAGGTCTCCGAGGCTTTTCAAAAGATGCCATTTTTTGTGTTGTGTGGAAGATGCAACAATTTTAGCTGACATCTCTGCAGCTTCTATCGCATGCTGCATGAATTTTCCTTCAAAATTCTGCCAGTTTGATGATGGAGATCAGCTGTGTCAATTTTGTTTCATGATGTTCTTTAACAAGTGTTATTGTTGGATTTCTAGAACTTTTTCAGCATTGTCCTGCATTAACAGTGGCAGAACAATGCATCTGGTTGAGTTCTGAGAGGCCAAGTCCTTCGAGATTACGAGCAGAGCCGGATTTACCATGGTGCAAGTGGTGCAGATGCACCAGGGCCCCCACAAAATAGAGGCTTCCACAAAATCTTTGGCCTCTTCGTATGAACGAATGTGCTGCTAGAAAAACAAGAAAGGCAATTCTGTAAATTAATCTAGTCTGTAATTAGTTTATAAGATAAATTGTAACATTACACATTGCTTACCCCTCACCGTAGACCTTCAGGAAAGATGAATCGTCTAGCTTTTGTTTATTTTTTGTTGTTTAGAACTGTAATATACTGAAAACAATAAATTACATAGGCCTGCGAATGAGAATTTTGTAAGAGTTGTTTTCTTACTAATAACTAGTTTTATATAATTCAACTACGCTGACTTCGAATAAGGTGTCCATTTTTTCTATCACGTAAGGATTTTCTGCAACCTGGAAAGGAAAAAACAACAACATAAATAAATATTATTTATTTCAATTTATATTAGGTACCTATTTCGTTTTGTTATACTAATTACAAATGCAAACATCTTTAAAAAGAAAGAAGACTATTAACGTCAATTACATATTCATCTTTATTTGTCCTGAGTTTTCTTGCGAGATCTATGCCTTTTAGTCTCGAATGTACGCGCTGTTCCTTTTCTTTTATGTAATAATTCTGGAGTATCCCGTTTCAACATCCAGGAGTAATCAGCCATTATGCTGATGTCCCACCTTCCCTGATATCTCTTCTCCATTTCTTTGATGTCTTGGTGAAACCAAGCATTTATAAGCATTTATATTATAGGCAGTAGTTTTTAATCAAAATATAATGAAAATTACATATGTAATATGAAATATGACATTTTGTGAAAAATCTGTACGTGATGGCGAAAAATGAATATTATTTTCGGAATATTATTTTCGGATAAAATATTTCGGACAACAAAACCATCGTAGGTCTGTTTTATTTGCCAGCAATTACATTTAAGGAGAGAAAGTCTATCAGTCACTTTCAATCCAAGAGGGTTTCATTCTGTACCTATGGGGGCCCCCACGCATGCCAGTTGCACCAGGGCCTCCACACTGCCAAATCCGATTCTGATTACGAGGCAGGTATTATCTTGGGGAAATATTGATTCTTGTAAATTATCTTGTACATCATGAGGGTTTTCTAGTTTTCACATCTGGACTGTTTAGACGGATTTGAGGCCAGTCAATTATTCCAGAACTGCAAGTTGATTAATAGCAGTTATTTTGTTTTTTGTTGTTAGCTCCGTTTTATATATCTTCTTTAGCCTCCTGATGTATTTCTTTCTTACCTTTTCCCTCATCTTTCTGTGTGCTAGTTTAGCTCCTTCTATTCCATGGTACTTGTAGGGGGAATCCTCTTCCAAGTCCTTTATTTCTACTTCCCCATCTAGCTCATTGTTTTAGTGCTGGCCTTTTTACCTGCCCTGATGCTACATTTTGCACATTTATCAAGACAAAACTTCATCTGGACGTCAGTGGGGAATGTGTAGGCTGACCATACGTACCGTTTTGAACGGGACAGTACCGTTTTGTATGGGTTTTTGTATGGGTTCTGTCACTGAAGAATAATTGTAAGCTCAATATGTTTATGTACTTACTTTTTCATGAATACAGAATATTACATAACCCCCGTCCCTTTTTTGCCATCCCAATGTCCCGTTTTTGTCTCAAGGAAATATGGTCAGCCTAGGAATGTGTGAACAATCCGTAACAGGTGATTGAGGTTTACATCAGAATCCATATAAAGCTTAAGATCACCCATGGAAAGGAGATGGTTGAGTGTTTTGTCTGGGTTTCTTCGCTTTGATTTTCTAAGTTGTATCCTTATTACTACTTTAAGGAGCTTGTTCAATGGGTCCAAGGTGATAAAGAAGAATATGCCCCTCTGTATTTTAACACCTGGGATATTTTCCCTCTCTTGTGACTCAGGGAGATAGTGGTTTTCCAGTTAATTGTTTGGTGTTCCAGTAATGTTATGATTTTAGAGTGGACCTTGCAGAGACTCAAACGTTGGAGCATCATGAGTGTGGTGTACTATCAAATGCCTTCTGATAATCGATCCAGGCCACACTGAAGTTCCTGCCCCTCTTTTTGCAGTCTTCCAAGATAGTCTTGTTGATCAGTAACTGAGCTTTAGGTCCAAGACAGTTTCTTTTGCAATTGTTTTGCTCGTTTTCTAGGTAGTTACTGGCTTTCAGACGGCCATAGATGTTCTCTGCCAGTAGTCCAGTAAGCACTGTAGGGACACCTACAGTGTAGGTGGTAGTAAAGCAGCATATTGGTCTGTCTTATTTGGAAACTGTGTTTCTTGGGATTTCAAGGTGAGGGAGATATATCAAGCCTTTAACCACATTGGTGAGTCTTCCTCATTCAGTAGTCTGTTGAATGCAGTGTTATAATGATGGTGTAGTGCAGAGGCTTGTTTTAGCCAGAAGTTGGGTAGCATATTTAGTCTAGGGCTTTTGAAGTAGGGTACTTCACCAACTTTCTCTTTACATAGATCCTTCACCTCATGCATTTCCGGTTTATTCTCACTTACTCTTCCTATTTGCTCAATCCAGTCAGCATCTTCCTTATGCTGTTTTTTGGGTCTTCAAAGAGGGTTTTGGAGTTTAATATCGTCTTGTTTTTGTTTAACTCTAGTCTGGCGAGATAGGGCTGGAATTTGCACCTTTATTTGGAGTAGTTTCTATCTCAATTGGGTATTATCATTCATACCATATTTCTTTTTAGCCTTTCTTTTTCTTGAGTTTCCCTGTATTTTGGGTTTTTTTGTAGGTATTGTTCTATATGAGCTGTTTCTCTCCTTGATTGAATAAGCTGCTTTTGAAGTTTTGTTTCTCAGAGAAGGAGAGGAAGAGGTCTTCTCCATCTTGGTCTTTGGCGGCCTGGCGTGTAATTTGGTATTAGCTTTTCCTGCATGTAGAGCCCAACAGCGTAGTTAATGTGGTTCAGTTTTGTAACTGGTAATCTATTTGGGACTCTTAATCAAGGCTTTATTTACATGCTTTATTTACAGCTGCTTGAATGGTTTCTTGGTTTGCATCCTAATTAATTTAGAACGATTTCCTGTCTTCATACCCGTCATAATTTCGATTCTTTTTGCAAATTTCTCCTCTATTTCTATTTAGGTTGAGTCACCTTCCTCATCGGTGGAGGGTGGTGGTAGTAAGTCTAGCCAATCGGGGATGCTTGGGATGATGGCAATGTGCTACAAGATTCAAATGCACTTGAAGGGGACAAGTCTGGGTGGTTTTCCTTTTACTTCGGGAAAAGGGGGATGTTTAGGAACTATAGAGTTGGGTTGTCTATTGTATTAAAATTCTATTGGATTGGCAAGGGGGCAGAGGTTAGCTGTGTGATTCTGTCCTACATATACTGGAGTTCGAGTTCTATGAATGCGCCCTTTGCCATGAAACACAATCTGTGTTGTTAGTCTATCAGCTGGGACCTCTTTTTTGTGCGGGTAAAACTGGAAAAAAGAAATTTCTCTTTTCTTTTGTGATATTCTTTTGTTTGTTATGTTTTTATTTAGCATACTCCATGGCAGATAGCTACACTCATTTTTTCTGACTTGTCCATGTGTTTTTCTTTATCTCATTGATCGCCTCCCCTCCTGCATTGGTGTAGTCTTTCCTGGCCTTTTGAGCCATTTCTTTGACGGTCTGTATCTCCCCTAGAGGCAAATATCTGTGCACTTGTGATACTAGCGACTGTAGCTTCTGCAGTGTGGTGCCTTTATTTTCTACAGGTAGATCTGATTCTCTAATATATTTTCCTAGGATCTTGCCCTTCTGTCTGTCCCATCCCTCGAATCTTGAGTTTTCCGATTCCTTTAGTGGATCAGTCGATGGAAGAACGCTTCTTCATTGACTGGTGGATTTCCCTGCGTGGATTCCAGTGAAGTGATCATTTCTCCTCCTAATTCCTTGTGTAGCTGAAGACATGTCTTTCAAAATAATACCATGTGTGTGTACGAATGTGCAGTTATGCTTTGAAACATAAGCTACATTCAAACTATGAAGTAATAAAATGAGAATCATGAGAATAATATTTCTTTATAATAATAAACGAGCTCCAAAGAAAGTAAGACCTAGTTTATTTCCTGTTATTAGAATGACGCCATGCATTCTATTATTCAAGGAAATTGAATTTATATGAATTCTTCCCTACCCCCACTCCACACACACACATCTCCCCATAAGCGAGGTACCGACTTTTTTTTAAGTCCATACACCTGAAAATTAATTAACTAAACCTAATTTAACCTAACCTAATAACCTTAGTGCCATCGAACCGAGAAGGGTATGTTAAGTGTTTGGGACGCAATTGAAGTTTCAAAGGGTGGTTTCTGTTAAGTTATTGAATAGTGAAGTACTCTCTAAACTAGCCTCACCAAGCGTAAGCAAACCTTAACTAACCTAACCTGGCATAAACTAACCGAACAGGGACAACATATCATTTTTACAAAATAAAAATATTTCTAGAATTTTTTCTGTAATATTTTTAATGTTCCGAGGTAGCAAAAGTGTTGCTGCGCACGCACACACACACACACACACACACACACACACATATATATATATATATATATATATATATATATTCTGAAATAACCAGCAGGGAGTTTCACTGAAGAGGAGTTGAAATACGAGTATACGCGAAAGTGCTTGGATTGGATGCTTCATTTTTCCTGCGGGTTATTTCAAAATAAAGAAGTTCACGCGTTTAATATGAATATCAGCCATATATATATATATATATATATATATATATATATATATATATATGTGTGTGTGTGTGTGTGTGTGTGTGTGCATAGTATATAATAATTATGTTCGTAATTTTACGAAATATATTCCAAATCTGTGTATGGAATATTCATTTAAAAAAACTGTTTTTTTAAGTGCACTCGAAAAGTTAAAAAAAAAAATTTTTAATTATTAAAAAAGGAAAATATGTAATTATGATATAATAGTAAGTGAAAGAATTTGAAGTGATTATTTAAATGCATCGTTTTGATGACTTTCGCAGGTTTCTTGGATTCGTCTTCATGACCTTCATATCTTGACAGTTGATAAATACAAATACAGCACTGACCAGAGGGTATCCGTGATTTACAATGAGGTTAACAAAGAATGGGTATTGCGTATCCTGGGTGCCGAACATTCTGACGAAGGAAAATACGAGTGCCAGGTGTCAACGAAGCCTGTCCTAAGTTACATTGTGAATTTGGCCGTTGTAGGTAAGTGAAAAAAAATTGCATTCCTTTGGTTTTAATAAATTCTTTTATTCAATTTTTATGAATGAAAATAGTGCAAACGGACATACAGTGTTTATAGACATTGCAACAGTATCAATACACTCCTCTGACTTGCTCATATCAACAATAAAAATTGAAGACGTGGACAGCAAAAGTAAGAGTTAATTTTTTTATGTAAGAAGGAGGGAGTCAACGGTGAGCACCCCTTTATAAGAAGGATAGAACCAAAATCAAGGTCTCTGAGGCCCATAATGCCATTTTATTTATTTTTTATTTTTTTCATAAATTTGAAAAGATTGTGTAGTGTGTAAAATGCAAGTGAAGAATAGAGGGAGAGGTGTATGTTTGAGAGCATGCTGGACTGCTCATAGGGTAGATGAGACAAGGAAAAAGTTCAGCTGAGGAGGACAGTGACAGAAGAAACGGGAGTTCCAGCACTCCCTGTCTTCTGCCTAACATCTACCACGAGTCTCCTCCTTGATATGATATTATTTACAAACACTTTTTGATGAATTGTGTCGTAAACTGCACATAGAATATGTGTGTGTGTGTGTGTGTGTGTGTGTGTGTGTGTGTGTGTGTGTATGTGATACACACACACACACACAGGGGAAACAAAAGGGATTCCAAGGCCTTTCGTTTAATCAAACACTTCGCCAAGGAATGGAAAAGGAAACCAAATGACGGAATATATATATATATATAATATTATATATATATATATATATATATAATATATATACTTATATATATATATATATGAAAATTATTTCACGAAAGTAACACGTGAATAATATTTATGATGAAAATAACGTTCGTGGTTATTTTCATCATCATATGCGCCTCGGTGGTGTAGTGGTTAGCGTCGCTGACTACGAATCCATCGGCCCCGGGTTCGAGACCCGACGGCGGCCGGCGCGCAGCAAAACCCAGCTGTTCATCCTTCCACACAATAAAGAAAGTGGTTGGTAGATAAATGGGTACCATAGGTGGCCTAGTGGTTAAGACGCTGGGCTGCTGATGGGGCGTGGTTCGGATTCCACGTTAAACTGTAGGTCTAAGGTGGAGTGAAAAGTTTGACCTTCGTCAGAATGAACAATTCGGGCGGAAGCTAACCAAAGGTTTTATATATATTTATATATATATATATATATAACTGATATGCGATAGAAACGCGTTCTCTGAAGAACCACAAGGGGAAAGTATAACGGTCTTCGACTTCACAACAGCTGATATTACATAAGCTATAGGGAAACTAAAAGAATGCTCGGCGGCAGGACTGGACAAATGGAATGCCACACTGATAAAAATCTGCAAGAATGCAATCGCGAAGCCCCCTATATTGGATATGGAGACGATCACTCGACACGGGAGACACACCTAGCATCCTGAAGAGAGAACATAGTTCCAATATGTAAAGGAGATCGATCCGAGGCCAAAATCGATAGGCCAGTGTCGCTTATATCTCATCTTACTAAAATATTTGAAAGAATATGTAGTTATAGAAAAAATATATGACTTTTTGGAAACTCAGAAAAAATGAAATGATAACCTACATGGATTCCGGTCAGGCAGATCATGCGTATCACAACTAATGGAATATTACAACAACATTATTGATGCACTTGAAAGTAATGAAACTATGATGCAATATACACAGACTTTGCCAAAGCGTTCGACAAGTGTGACTATGGAATCATAGCACATAAACTGAAATATATGGAAATAACAGGAAAAGTAGGAAAATAGATTTATAATTTTCTTAGTGTGCGGCATCAAGTCGTTACAGTTCAAGGAATATCTTCATCAGAATCAGAAGTCCTTAGCTCAGTAACACAAGGAACAGTATTAGCTCCATTACTCTTCATAATCATGCTAATTGACATAGATGAGCACATTGCCAGTGACAGCACAGTAACATCCTTTGCCGATGGCATAAAGATTAGTAGAAAAATAAGAAACCCAGAGGATATAGAATCCCTACAAATAGACAAGAACAGAATCTACAATTGGTCAGAATACAACAATATGAAATTTAGCACTGAAAAATTTCAACTGTTAAGGTACGGGAGAAGGGAGCCGGGAGGACTTAAAATACATGGAATACTATACCCCAAATGGACAGGAAATTCAGAGAAATTCTAAAGCAAAGGATTTAGGTGTTGTAATGACTGATGACGCGAAATTTGAAACACAAAATAAGACAGCAGTAAACAAAGCAAAAAGAATAACTGGACAGATACTGAGAACCTTTAAACGAAGAGATAGGAATATAATGATTCCTCTATTGAAAACACTGATCATATCCATGTTGAAATACTGCTCGGCCCTAACATACCCATATAAAAAAGAAGACATTAGACAGCTGGAAGGGATTCAGAGAAGCTTCACAGCCAAGATCAAGGGGTGCAAAGAACTAAATTACTGGGAAAGGTTACGCGAACTAAACCTATATTCACTGGAAAGGAGAAGAGAGAGATACACCATTATTTACACTTGGAAAATAATGGAGAAACCTGTCCTTAATCTTACTCTGAACCCTGTAACTCCCCAAACAACGGTGGAAAGTAGAAAAGGGAGACTGTGTCGTGTTCCCAAATTAAAGGCTAGACAGGGAACATCCTCAACTCTGAAGGAAAATATAATAGTTTTGTTGTGAGAAAACCAAGACTATTTAACCAGCTGCCCAAGGAAATGAGGAACACGAGTGGTGTTGAGGTGGATATCTTCAAAAGAAGATAAGACGCCTGGCTCAGAACAATCCCAGATGAGCAGGGCTATGTGAAGTGGAGAGAAAAAGAAACCAACTCTTTATTTCACCAGGCCAACTCGAGAAGAAGGGCGACAAGCTTGACCTTCGTGAAATGAGGAATCATTGCACGGAACATTTGAAAGGTTGAAAGGAAAGGTATATATATATATATATATATATATATATATATATATATATATATATATATATATATAACGCAGATAAAGAAGATAAGGAGAAATTAATAAAAGATTAAAAAGTACTGATTAAAGAGAAAATATACTTTAACAAGAAATGCTCCATTTTATAAGTTCCCAAACTATTATAAAAATTATAATGCGCATTCCAGGATATTCCTTTCAGTTGTCTTTATTTTTTAATAGAATTTTTTAACCTTCCAAATTAATACCATGTTTATTCCTATACATATGAATAAACAATGCATTAGAATTATTTACGGTTCTATGCGCATATTTTATGCTGTTTCACTTTGACAGCTGAAGACTTACCAGTTTGACTTTATAAACTGAATCGCATTGCTTACATCCCACAGGGTAAACACCCAGCTGCAGTATTTCGTTTGTTTTTAATTAAGCACCATTTAATAGTGTTTAAACAATTAAAAACTACGTTAATCAAATTATTTGAAGAAAATTTAGAAGGTGTTTAAAGTTTAATGTGAAAGAAGGATAAGAATAATTTTATATCATATTCCTTGTGAATTATGTACCCTATTATAGACTTAGTAATCTTTTACTTTGCTTAAACAATTTTCTGAAAATGAAACAGGATAACATGGTTTACTACCAAATGTTTATAGTATTGCCGAACTCAGAATCTAAACACTGAAGGCTATCAACTCTTAATGCGCTAAGAAACACAGAGCATTGCTCACTTGACTGTTGTTATAGTAAGGTGAGCAAATAACACGCTTTGATCCATTCCTAGTCTGGTATGAGTGAATTTATTGACGAGTTATAAAATATTTATTTATCCACTGTTACAGTAAGTTAATAATTTTATTCATACATTCGTAAATAAAATGTGCCAATTTGATTGTATTTCATCTTTAATAATTTTAACTCTTTAAAGAATGCACCTGAATGATGATGAAAATCAATGTCAGATAATATCCCTATTGCTCTTTTTTAAATAATAAAGATACTATTTAAAGCACCACCAGTCGTATTGGTTGGTCGAATTGGTTGCAGCATATCACATGAGGAAGAACAAGTTTATGATACACAGATAATAAAACTTGTTTATGGACTATTAGTCTAAATTTAAATAATTATGTTTTATCTATTTTGATTAGATATTTTCATGAACTGAAATAAAATGTTGGGATCACCTGAAGATCAGGGCCCCCAGCCTTCGTTTGTTAGCCTTATAAGCCTTATAAGGCTAACTAAAGAAAATATCACGATTTAACCTAACCAATCGTTAGGTCAACTGTACGCCCTTGACGATTGGTTAGGTTAGGACGTGATATTTTCGTTAGTTAGCCTTGTAAGGGCTGGGGGCCCTGATCTTCAAGTGATCCAAGTGTTGCATTTACGAGTTCATTTAGTTCAACAGAGACACTACATAAAATACTAAGATTTTATTTCTTAAATGGGTTGTAGAGATTCCTAACATATAATATTATTAGGTAAAATATTGTAAAGTGTAATTATTTTTTGTTATTCAGGGTGGCAAAAGGAAAAGAAAGGGCTAAGAAACGTTTTTTTTTTTTCATTAGGAGTGTATATTTGAATATAGAAATTGTAACATTCTATTTCTTTTTGTTTTTGAATGTGTACATCAAATTAATTATTATTATTAAGTAGCTTCTTCGTATGAACGAACATTGAATTATTAAAAGTGGGCGTTATATAGTAATTAGGATCAAAGTTAACTTTCATTGCAAAATTTTCAGTCATTAGCAGATTTTATTGATATATCTTTATTGTGGTCGGGGATCTTTCTATATATAATGTCTCGTTACGAGCAAAACACCTCGAGATTTCACCTGGGAAGTCTTTCCTGATGTCTTTTATCCTTTTGAAGAGGTTCATTTTGCAACTGGTCAGGTATTTATTAACGGGTATTCTAGATTTAATCTGGATTTATCCGCCAACGAATGCTCGCTTCACGTCATCATTTGCGATCACTATTTTGATGTGTCGCCTAACGTTCTCTTCCTTTGGTCAACTGAGTCTGGAGTCCTCGATAATGTTCGTCGATTTAATGTTTATTCGAAGGCTCCTTCGAGGGGCTTCGAGTGTCTTTTCATTCTCCCTTTCGATAAGTATCTCAGGTCCACTAATTACCATTACATTTTTGTACTGGGCTTATTACAGGTTCTATATCCGTTCTTGTAGTTTCTCCGTTTCTTTGTGCAAGGTATCCGCGTTCTCCTTGTATTTGTTAGATTCTTTTTTGTAGGAATTCGACTTTCCAACTTAGGAATCCTACCTGTTTCGTGAGTATCCGTGTAAGCTCAGGGAACGCCTCGATTGGGAAGCTCTTGAAACACTCGAAGCGTTGTTGATTGTCCTTACTAGTCCTTTTATTATTTCCTGTTGTTCATGGGTAGGAGAACAGGGGCAGGCACTGGCAGAAATGCCTGTAGAAACAAATGAAGGAAGGAGAGATTTCGTACCACCACTGGTGGTTCAGCAATTGGGTATAGCTCTCAGAATCTAGGGATCGGGAGAGATTTGGCACCATCGCCAGTGGTATTCTGGTAAGAGGAGTTGAGGCGTTCGCTTCTCCTCCTTTCGAATTTGTCGTTAGACATGCGGTTCTTGTTGCCTTTACCCCTTTTAATTTGTGTTTATTTCATTTTTGTGTATATATATATATATATATATATATATATATATATATATATATAATATATATATATTGTATAAAGTGTTGTCTCTGAACAGATTCCTTATACTAGCATCATCGCAAATTTAGTTCTTTTATGCAGGAAGGAGGGGACAAGGGCGAATGCCCACAAAAAAAACCCTCCCTATAGAAGAAGAAGAGAGCCAAAATCTAGGTCCTGAGTTTTCGGGATGCCTGAACACTCTGCTTTTGAAACATTGGAGGTCATAGACAGGGGAGAATGAGGAAAGCTGTTCCAGAGTCGACTGGTTGAGTGAATGAAAGATTGAAAATACCGATTAACCCTTGCGTTAGACAGTTGGACAGAAAAGGAATAAGAATATGTCAAAAGTCTGGTACTGCGTGCTCTCTTTAAAGGAGGAAACATGCAGTTAGAGAGTTCAGAAGAGCATTGTCCGTTATAATAGCGATAGTAAAGAGAGAGTGAGGCAACATTGCGGCGAAGAGAGAAGGATTGAAGACAGTGAGTAAGAGGCGGGGAATTAATGAGACGAAAAGCCTTTGATTCCACCAGGTCAAGTAGAAGTGAGTGGGTTGAGCCACCCGACACATAAGAAGCGTACTCTATACAGGGGTGGACAAGACTCCTGTCCAGAGACAGCAACTGAGTGGGGATAAAGAAACTGTTGAGGCAGTACAACACACCTAACCCCTTAAAAGCTGTTGTGTATTGTGTATTGTTGAAGGTAAGGGGATAGTCGTGTGGAAGATTGTGACGAGTAGACAGGTAGAGGAACTGAGTTTTTGAGGCATTGAAAGCCTGAAGGTTTTCTCTGCTCCAATCAGAGATGGCAGAAAGATCAGAGGTCAGGTGTATCATAGCCGTCCTACGCGATTCATGGACTGACTGTTGAGAGGCTCGCTTTGTGAAGCGGGTGGAGAAGTGAAGAGTGGAATCATCGGTATAGAAGTGGATAGGATAAGAAGTGTGACTTAAAATATCATTAATAAAGAAAAGGAAGTGAGTGGGTGACGGGACAGAACCCTGACGATCACCACTGTTAATAACTTTGGGAGGAAAACAGTGGGCCATCTACAACCACAGGTATAGATCGGCCACAAAGGAAATCAGAGATGAAGACACAGATAGAAGTATAGAAACCAAAGAAGGGCAGTTTGGAGCAGGGTCGTACCAACCTGTGATGGCGCCCTGTTCAAGGCATTCCTTATGTGCTCCCCACCCCATTCAATATTGAAATTTATAATTAATGAAAGTACATAATTAATTAATTTATAATTAATTAAAGTACATAATTATTTAATACGTAAGCAATACATAATACGTAATTAATGCATAATGCATAATACATAATTAATTAAAAATCCAAATTTCATTCTACGTGCAAATCTAAGACCAACAACTTAGCACCCATACACGTTGGGGCTCTAGGCGGTCGCACCGCTCGCCCCTGCCTTGGTACGGCTCTGGTTTGGAGATTAAAGGTTTGTGCCAGAATCTATCAAAAGCTATTGATATGTCTAGCGCAATAACAAAAAAGGTTTCACCAAAATCCCGAAAAGATAGTGACCAAGTGTCAGAGCTAGTGCAGGGGCGATATATAACCAATGTTTAGCATTAATGGAAATATGCATTCGGGAATACTTTCATAATTTTCGCCAAAGTTACGGATATTTCACCTTTAACAAATTTCAGTATAGATAACGGAATGTTATGAATGATATTTCTTGTATTTTTCAACTTATCAGTAATACTCTGCACCTCAGTAGAAGTAACCGGAACAAAAGGAAATGAATACAGCTGCTGGGTGTCATGGAGTCCAAAAGGTAAATGATCATTATTTAGTAATTGCGAGCAAAGTTTATCAGCTATTGATGTAAAGTGATTATTTAAAGCGTTATAGAAATAAAGAGCTGTAGAAATATCATCAGTAATTATGCTATTACCAATACTTAGTTTTTCTATTGTTTTTTAATTCTGTTTTAGATAAGACTGTTTAAAAGTGTTTATAGATGATCATGTGTTTTTTATGTCTCCTTTGACTTTGTGTTTAGAAAATTGATTGCTATGATAGTTATACATTGCGATTCTGATTAATTTAGTTTGTTTGTATACTAAGTAAATTGCAGTTTAGGAACTTTACTTGTTACAATTTGACTTATGTGTCTACTTTTTTTATTAAAGTTATAATACTTGGAGTGACCCATGGTTTTGCAATACTTTTGGGAGAAAGTAACTGTAAAGTAACTGTTGAAAATATCAAATAGGAAGACAAAGAAGGACTTAAAAAATAATTCAATAAGAATGTCATAGTGAACAGGGAAAGAATATTCAGGAATCTTATCTTTCAGAAGGTCAAGAAAATCATCACTTAACCAGAAAATAAAAACCCACTCTAATAGACAGAGTTTATTTCCATAACAGTTTCGATGCCCACTGGCATCCTCCTCGGGTGGATACAGAAAAACGAATGAACCAACACAAGAGGGAAAAACAGTCCATGGACCGACCGTTAAGAAATTCGCACCTAGGTTAGATCCCATTCTCCCGACACCGGAAGGGCATTTTCATTAAAGGGACCCGCTTATAAGTACATTCGCACAAATTTAAAACTAACTTCCTGTTCTAAACATACAGATTCTATTATTTATTTTTTTTTTTTACATAATTATTACATTTATTATTAAATTTATTACATTTAATATTGCATTATTATTTATTACAGAAATTATAAATTTATTATTACATTGGTTATTACATTGTTGTTTATTATACAGAACTTATAAACCGAAAAACGAATGAAAAAGGCGAGAAGGAAACAATCCAGAGACCATTGAGAAATTCGCACCTAGGTTAGATACCGTTCTCCCGACACCGGAAGGGCATTTTATTACAGGGTCCCGCTTGTAAGTACATTCGCACAAATTAAAACTATCTTCTTGTTCTATACATACAGATTCTAATATTTTGACATAATTACTGCATTTATTATTGCATTTACATCTTTTTTTGTTTTTAACATTTATTATTATTACCTTTACCCTAATTATTAAATTTATAATATTACCTTTATTATTACATCTGTTGCATTTATATTTATTTCCACATTTATTACTTCCATTATTACATTTACTAAAAGCGAGTAAGGAAACAATCCAGAGACCTTTAAGAAATTCACACTTAGGTTAGAACACGTTCCCACGACTCCGTAAGGGATTTTTTGACCAAGACTCTCACTAAAGGATCTAAATTATAAGTACCTTCGCACAAATTAAAATTATCTACTTTTTTATACATACAGATTCTATTATTTTTCTTTTGACATAATTATTACATTTATAAAGTATCTTACTTGATTCCCAATCTATAGCATGATTATTTTGGCTGGCGTGATAAAAAATGACATTATTAGTATTACAACTTCTGAAGGCATATTTGTGTTCATTAATGCGGGTTTCAATATTTCTTCCAGTTTCTCCCACGTATACTAAATCACAACTTTTACAGGGAATGCTGTAGACACAGGCTTGTTCCTCTTTTGCAACGTTATTCCTAACCAATTTACTTTTCACGGTAGACGAATATTTGAACGCCAAAGCAAACTTAAAATCTTTCGTCAACGGTTTTACTCTTTCTAAGCCGGCAATGTAAGGCAAACTCACATATTGTTTTTGGTTAACTGAAGGTTATTAGTTGTAATACTAATAATGCCATTTTTTATCACGCCAGCCAAAATAATCATGCTATAGATTGGGAATCAAGTAAGGTACTTTATAAATGTAATAATTATGTCAAAAGAAAAATAATAGAATCTGTATGTATAAAAAAAGTACATAATTTTAATTTGTGCGAAGGTACTTATAATTTAAATCCTTTAATGAGAGTCTTGGTCAAAAAATCCATTACGGAGTCGTGGGAACGTGTTCTAACCTAAGTGTGAATTTCTTAAAGGTCTCTGGATTGTTTCCTTACTCGCTTTTAGTAAATGTAATAATGGAAGTAATAAATGTGGAAATAAATATAAATGCAACAGATGTAATAATAAAGGTAATATTATAAATTTAATAATTAGGGTAAAGGTAATAATAATAAATGTTAAAAACAAAAAAAGATGTAAATGCAATAATAAATGCAGTAATTATGTCAAAATATTAGAATCTGTATGTATAGAACAAGAAGATAGTTTTAATTTGTGCGAATGTACTTACAAGCGGGACCCTGTAATAAAATGCCCTTCCGGTGTCGGGAGAACGGTATCTAACCTAGGTGTGAATTTCTCAATGGTCTCTGGATTGTTTCCTTCTCGCCTTTTTCATTCGTTTTTCGGTTTATAAGTTCTGTATAATAAACAACAATGTAATAACCAATGTAATAATAAATTTATAATTTCTGTAATAAATAATAATACAATATTAAATGTAATAAATTTAATAATAAATGTAATAATTATGTAAAAAAAAAAATAATAATAGAATCTGTATGTTTAGAACAGGAAGATAGTTTTAAATTTGTGCGAATGTACTTATAAGCGGGTCCCTTTAATGAAAATGCCCTTCCGGTGTCGGGAGAATGGGATCTAACCTAGGTGCGAATTTCTTAACGGTCGGTCCCTGGACTGTTTTTCCCTCTTGTTTTGGTTCATTCGTTTTTCTGTATCTACCCGAGGAGGATGCTAGTGGGCATCGAAACTGTTGTGGAAATAAACTTTGTCTATTAGAGTGGGTTTTTATTTTCATATTTTGACCTTCACGTAGAAAAAAGTGGTTTTTTGCATTTATCACTTAACCAGTTTGAAATTGGGATCATTAGGAAACTTCAGTTTATTAATAAGATCCATGCTATTCGCAATATAGGATTCAGAAATAAGCTACCTAAATAATTAGTTAGTTTATTAACTCCTTTAGTTGAATCTATCTCTTATCTCTAATCAATAATTATTATAATAACTGTAATATCGTAATATTTATTTTTTAGCATTAAAAAGATAGCTATCTATCTATCTAAGCTTTGTTAAAGTTTGTAAATTTCAGTTCCAAAAACGTTTTATGCTATATCGATTGGATAAACAATGGGGAACTCTCGTCTTACATTTGTTAATTAATTTATATATGGAACTTTTTCAAACTAAAATTATGCCTTCTGTTCTAAACTACAGTATTATTTCTGGTACAGGTACAGAAGAGGTTTTATGTCTCCGACCTAATAATTTGAATGTTCATGAATTCCTTGCTAGGCTCAATATTTTAGTTCCAGCCATATAACTTAATGCTGAAAAATATGATAACAAATGCGCATCTTTCTAGATATCAAATTTCGACGATGCATAAACCAATTTAAATTTGAAATCTTCCGAAATCCTATTCATAATAATTCGTATGTTCACTTTTATTCTAGCCATCGCCCTTCGATAAAATCTCAAAAATTTTCTTTCGTGTTTCTCAAAGCATTCAGAGTTGTTAGCCCCTCAATGTTTGGATTCTAAGTTCTGGAATATTATGGAACATTAGTAGTAAACCATGTTATCCTATTTTACTGTATTTCTAGAAAATTCTTTAGTCAAAGCAAAAAAAGTTATTAGGCCTATAATAAGATAATTCACAAGGAGTCTGATTCTAAAATTATTCTTATCCTTCTTTCCCATGTTAACTTTAAACATCTTCTAAACTCACAAAAATTTTAATTAACGTAGTTTTTAATTATAAAAATACTGTTAAATCTCGCTTAATTAAAAACAGGCCAAATAATGCAGGAGGATGTGTATACTTTATCGAAGTAAACTGTGATTTAGAGTCCCATCAAGAACTGGAACGTTTGGTAAACGTCATAAACATTTATAAAACGTCACTAAAACGTTTATGACATTTACTAAACATTCCACTTCTTCCGCGATTACTTTCTAAATAACTTTAATAATAGTTCGGGAGCTTATAAATTATTTTAGCTTTTTAAAATATCTTTTCCCATAATCACAACTTGCTAATCTCTCTCATATATATATATGATATATACAGAAAGAAGGGGGCCAAGGGCGAATGCCCGCTAAAACGCCCCCCAGTAGAGGAAGAAGAGATCAAAATTCAAGGTTCAAGGTTTTCGAGATGCCTGCACCATCTGCGTTGGAAAGATTGGAGGTTGGATGGATGGATGGTTGGAAAGATGGATTGATGAAGATTGTTCCAGAGCTAACCGGTTAAGTAGATGAAAGACTGAGAATATCGATTAACCTTTGAGTAGAGAGTTAAACAGAAAAGGAAGGAGAATGTGTCGAAAGTTTGGTACTACGTGCTTTGTTTAAAGGAGGAGGCATGCAGTTAGAGAGTCCAGAAGAGCAGTGTCCGTTAAATAGCGATAGTAAAAAGAGAGTAAGGCAACATTGCGGCGAAGAGAGACAGAATGAAGACAATCAGTAAGAGGCGGGGAGTTAATAAGACGAAAAGCCTTTGATTTCATCCGATCAAGTTGAGTTGTATGGGTATATACAGGGTGATGCATAAATGTGCTTCATAAATCGCAGAGTGGCTCTTGAGACAAAAGTAAAGAAAGAAGACCATATAAACATACATCGAGAAACCAGTAGGTTTCGAGATATAGCACGCGACAGAAAAATGAAACTCCTAAAGATTTTTTACATTTTATGCAAATACACACAGAGTGTGATACATTTGCTTCGTTAAAGTAAATGTTCGAAATTCTTTCCTAATTCCTGAATGCATGCCTCAACACGCCACAAAATAAGATAGAGGAGAGATAGTTAAAGAGGGAAAATGAGTGAGTATGAACAAGTGAGGGAATGGTGGTTAGCAGTAGTTTACGATGAGAGAGAGAGAGAGAGAGAGAGAGAGAGAGGATGCATGAGGCATGCATTCAAGAAGGAAGTTGAAAAGAATGTCGAACATTTACTTTAATGAAGCAAATGTATCACGCTGTGTATTTGCATAAAATATAAAAAATCTTTGGAGTTTCAGTTTTCTGTCGCGTGCTACAGCTCGAAACCTATTGGTTTCTCGATCTATGTTTATATAGTCTTTCTTCTTTACTTTTGTCTCAAAAATACAACCTGCGATTTATGAAAGACATTTATGCAACACCCTGTATACAGAGGCATACATAGCATTTTGCCGCCCCTAGGCAGGGAAATTGTCATCATACTTGTGCAATTTGATATCGTTAGTTTGCTATTAGAGGCTGCTGTCCCTTTCTATTTTAAAATTTATTTGTGAATCCATTTAATTTATCATTGCTTCTAAGTTATTTATTTTCTATTTTTGTTTTCTTTATCCTATTTATGTTGAAATACGACAAAATTTGCCGCCCTAGGCAGGTGCCTACTCTGCCTATACGTAAATCCTATATATACACAGAATGTGTGTGTGTATGTATATATATATATATGTATATATATATCAGGGCTGGCAGGTCTGACCCGAACCCGGACCCGGACCCAGACTCGGGTTTAACCCGAAAGTGAGATAAGACCCGGACCCGGACCCGATAGTGAATTAGAAAAAAGACCCGGACCCGGACCTGAAAGTGAATTTTAAAATTGACCCAGACCCAGACCCGACCCGAAAGTGAAGGACCCGCACAGCCGGGTTTTTAGTTTACAAAATTTATGTGTGCGCCTTTAGATTTGGCAACAATGTATTGAATTATCACTCCAGCCTCCAAATGACTCACTGGAAGTGGAGAGTTAACGGTGACGGAAGAATAACCTAATCCTAATATATTTTATTGTTTGTTTGTGAGTTGCGAGTTGAAAAAGAATTGCGACAAAAGGAAAGACTTCTCCAAAAGGAAGGACGAATTCAAACTGTGCCACTGAGTGCGAAGTTTGATGCAGGTGTGATACAGTTTGAAAAATGTCTCACCTCGCGAAAAAG
Source organism: Bathynomus jamesi (assembly GCA_023014485.1). Classification (NCBI taxonomy): domain Eukaryota; kingdom Metazoa; phylum Arthropoda; class Malacostraca; order Isopoda; family Cirolanidae; genus Bathynomus; species Bathynomus jamesi. Next base: position 499,021 of record JAJOZX010002579.1, read on the forward strand.
AGAGATTCAGCTGGGAAACTGATCCATCAAGATCCCATGAAATAGTGGATGGAAATGGGAGGAGAATTAAACAGGCAGCCTTGGTAGCATTGTCTACTCCGTGCACACAAGTTAACGTTGAAAGATTGTTCTCCGCTCTAAGCTTCATTCTGAACCCGCAAAGAAATTCCCTTTCGCAATCATTATTAGACGCAGTATTGTGTTTGCGATCGAACGGTGTTGGGGAATAAAGTCTTCTCAAATAAAATAGTATAGAATAGTCCTAATAAAAATATTTCAGTTAAGAAGCGCATATATATATATATATATATATATATATATATATATATATATACACTGTGTATATTCAAAATTTAAAAAATCAGTTAAAAATTCAGAAATCTCTTTCCTGTCTTGCCACAACTTTCAATCTACAGGGTGTCCCGTAAGTCTGGAACCATAGGGCAAAATGATAAAAACGGCAATAAAAACGCGGAAGAGACTTTTGGGGACTGTTTTTGAAATGATCGAGGATGGTAGCGGTTGTGTCATCGTCGGTGGATGTCCTCGGAGGTCCACTGCGTGGTTTATCTCCTATGGATCCCGTTTCCCTGAACTTTGCTACAAGTTTGCCGACATAACTGTGTGTTATCGGCGCGCGGTCCAGATGCAATCTGTTAAATTCTTCAGCGACCTCCCTCTGACTCCGATTTCCTACGAGCAGAATTACCTGGATGCGTTCTTCCTTTCTCAAAGACATCATGGGCACTTGCATAAACGGAAAAACGAATTACTTATTTTACCCTATGGTTCCAGACTTATGGGACACCCTGTAGATTCTAGGAGAAATAAGTATAGTCTATGCCGCTATATCAATATCTGTTTTAAAGGAGTTCACAGAATATGTTGCCCTCAAAATATAAAGACAATATTACTACCAAATGACTTTAATTATTTCATATTATCGGTTTTAGTTTTGTTTTTTAAGATAAACAAAGTATTTAATTTTAATGCAAGAAGATGATAGTTTTCATTTGAGTTCACTCAAAAAAATATAGGATTTGTTTTCACAAAATTAATTAAAATTTAGAATAAGGGGGCTGAAGAGAGCAATCATACATCGTACTTTGCCCCTTAGGAATGCATATATAACTATACCAAGTTACTATTAAATATTAATACAATTAATATACCTACTTTCAAACATTTCCAAAATCGGATTAATTAATATATATCGTTAGTCTACTACCGTATAGCCATTAATGTTTTACTATGTTTCAGAAAACATGTTAATGTGGCTACGGTAGCAGTCTTATTACCTATCCTATACCAGACTATAATTATTACATTTTTAATAATGGACCCGACCCAGACCCGGGTCATATACTGAAAGACCCGACAGGAGCTGAAAGTGAACTTTCGGGTCTGACCCGGACCCGGACCAGGACCCGAAAGTAAATTTAAAAAATGACCCGGACCCGAAAGTAAATTAGAAAAATGACCTAAACCCGGACACGACCCGAAAGTGATAGACCCGCACAGCCCTGATATATATATATACCCACCATATCCCTACAATGGGGCAGAATGTTTCAGAGAAGTTGACCCTAATTCGATCCTGAATCGTAGTTCAGAGCCAACAAAAATAACAAAAGTGTGTATATATATATATATATATATATATATATATACGAGGTGTGATAAAAAAGTTCGGTAAATAGTTCCGCAACTAATGAACGCGTGTGACGAGGTGATGTCAGTGTGTATGGTTGATGACGTCACCTTGGCCACTTGCCAGATGCCAACAAACACCATTCAACTACGCACCAGTGCGCCGTGTCATTGTTTTGTGTGAGGGCGTTTTTGTGGCGTCTGACGATTTTGCAGAAAATGTCGAAATTTGAGCAACGTGCAAACATCAAATTTTGTTTTAAACTTGGTAAGACGGCTACAGAAACGCACGGAATGCTTGCAGCTGTCTAAGGAGATGAAGTTGTTACAAACAAGACTGTTTGCAAGTGGTTTCGTAGGTTTCGAGAAGGAAATGAGTCTTTGGAAGATGATGAAAGAAGTGGTCGTCCGTCCGTCTTGTTTGTAACAACTTCATCTCTGTAGACAGCTGCAAGCATTCCGTGCGTTTCTGTAGTCGTCTTACCAAGTTTAAAACAAAATTTGATGTTTGCACGTTGCTCAAATTTCGACATTTTCTGCAAAATCGCCAGACGCCACAAAAACGCCCTCACACAAAGCAATGACACGGCGCACTGGTGCGTAGTTGAATGGTGTTTGTTGGCATCTGGCTAGTGACACACGTTCATTAGTTGCGGGACTATTTATCGAACATTTTGATCACACCTCGTATATATATATATATATACTTTAAAAAATATGGTATGGAATTTTTATTTAGTTTGATGCCATCTTTTTCGAATATTCTATATATAGAGGTATAATATAACTTTGTTAAAACTTTATCAGTTTAAACTATAGGATGATTGAAAAGTCACTGTGCGCCGCGACCATACATACTGTAAGTGATCGTAGTGCAGTAACTTTTCGATTAGCATGTGTAATAAAATGTCTGTCATTTATTTTTCATTAAAATTCACTTATACGTTTTAAATACATTTCTTTTTCTGTAAGACTTAAACAGTCCTTTTATGGTCAGATGAACTTCCGATCACTAGTCCAACTTCGACTGTATTTCCGAGCTTGAACGACGAACAATCTGAGCAGGTTTTTCCTACCAAAGGTGAACTGTTGTTTAACAAACGACTAATAACTTTTACCACTAACATATGCTTTTTCCATACAAATATATGGATTTTGTCTTTTACTCAAAATTATTCTTGGCAATGGTGTACACTAACTTCTTAACAACTATTTTTGTTCATTTAAAGTGTCTTTACCTACTAAAAAGTTTTGGTGTTGTGATTTAACTTTGTGTCGAATAAGCATCGATCCATTAAGTAATGAAAATTGTTATGTTACTTTAATAGTTTTGGACAAAGTATTTTCTGCCCCGCCTTATTTTCAGAATTGCAAGAGTATGTGCGCAAAAACGGAGAATTAGGGGAGGTGGATAGGGGTAATAGGGGAGGGAGAGGGGAAAGAGGTGGAAGAGGGGAAAAAAACGAATTTTAACCTCTCAAAGGAGTGAGAGGGATGATAAGTGGGAAGGGCGATAAGATAAGGCGGCGGGGATGCCGCCCACGAAAAAGTAGAAAATTGAATATAGAGTAACCTAACCTAACGTAATGTCGTGTATTGGTTTTTAATAAGAAATTTAATAAACTGATTAAATTGTATGAAATTAAGATATGTAAAATGAAACTGCTTGAAATATAGAATACAAGTTGGCACCATTCAAAATGCGCTGAGGAGCCGAATGCATAGGATATGCAGAAGCCAGTCTTCGGGCGTGGTGTTTTTAACCTGAGAGTGGTGGCGCTTAAATAAAAAATGTATGGACTTAAATGAGTCCGGTAATTGTTTACCCACTCTCGGGTTAAAGAAGTCGGTTTGGCGCTGAAATGTTATTTTGTAATTTTAAATTTACTTAACTTAAGCTCTCTAGTCTCTCCACGACCAAAATGTTAAATTACCTGGTCAACAAATTTTACCTTTTTTCTGTTTCTTCGACGAGGTTCTTGATAGAACTTTCAACACTGATTACGAATATGACCTTGGAATTTTTGTAACACGTAAGGTTTTTGAGAAAGCTGCGAATTAAGTTTTACCGAAAAGTATACAAAACTGCATATACTGTATTGTATAGGACGTGCTCTAACATTAGATTAACCATACCTAAAATCTCTTTGTCGACGACTTGCGTTTATCGGCGACACTTGGGGCTTCCCTGATTAATGTCCATCAATAGTCAACCAACATCTTTGTGTCCCACCTCCCTTGGTACCATTTTTTTTCTTTGCTGAAATGTCCTAGTGAAATCTTTCCCCATGTTCGTTACTAACTTCACCAAGGTTGGTCAGAAAAAAGTCCAAATGGGAGTGCATGAACTGTACCTATGAGGACATATTGCACCCCATTAACCTAAACATTTCAAGCATCTTCTCAACCAACGTAGTTCGGTGCCTTATTCTTACCTAGAAAGCTCTTCACGACTGCCTTAAAGGCTTCCCATGCAACCCTTTCGGTTCCGTCTTGGACTTCATCAAAACAGCCCTCATAACTTCTCTAATCTGTGGACCAACAGAAACACCTTTTATCTTCGCCTCACTTATTCACAGAAACTCCTGTTTCAAGTATCGAAATCCTTCACCTTCCCTGTTCATCGCTTTCACGAAGTTTTTCATTAGTTCGAGCTTAATGTAAATAGGTGATCTTGGGATCAACCAGATATTCATGTGCGGCCCTCTTTTGGCCAGAAAGTAAAGTTTGACGAAGTGGCCACTCCTTAAAGACATAATGAGAATCTCTGGCCCGACTATCCCACTCACAAAGAAAGCAACAGTACTTTGTATATCCCATTTGCATTCCAAGAAGAAACACTGCGACTTTTAAATCGACACAAATGTGCTAGTTTTACTCAGTTTACTCTATGGAACTCAAAACAAGCTCCATATTTTCATATGACTCCTTCATATGAACAGCATGTCCGACATGAATTGATAGATAAACGTTTCCATTATGTACAGTAATAACACAGCCTTCAGAGCTAACTTGGAGGAGTCAATGAACAGTCGCCATTCTTCTGGTTTATGTTCATGACCAAGTGCCATCATCAATCCGTTTACATCGTTATAATAACAGATTTCCGCTCAAAGAAAAAAATTTGGTCAAATCGTTTTGACGGTTGCAGAACACAGAAATGTTAGTGTTATTTGCCAAGAGATTCCACCTTGCAGCCTAGAACCTAGTAACTCTACCTGACTCTTAAGAGTCGTCCGTGACGACGTCATTTAACTCACCTTGTGTAATTAAGTGAAGCTCTCTCTGCTTAGATGGTTGAAAATGTGGGTCCATATCTTATTCCAATTCCATAGGCTACGTCTACGGTAGTTTCACCTTCTAAGGTCCACGTCTCTAGCCGCTCTGGTATAGGAAGACTTTCACCGTGTGGCACTGGTCTTATTACCGATGGAAGAGTTAGATATTCAATCGATTTTTTGCTTTTAGAGAATTCAGAAACATTCGTCAAACAAAAGTAATAGTCTGTGACGTGATCTCACTGCTCTCTCCAAACCATGGGGATATCAAATGGCATGGATCGGCGAGTACCTTTTAGCCATGTCCTGAGATTTACTGCTCAAAATGTACAACAAATATGAGGACCCCTGCTTTTCTCTTGGTCTCCGATTTTACATCCGAAATAGGGTTTGTATGCATTTTTAATGAGAGGAGTGATATTCTTCTTTGGAGAATACTGTAATGGCTCTTTAGAGCTTTTGACACAAAACACGTTGAATGACATCCAACAAACTAACCACAGTGTTTTTAAGACAACGCAGTGCAGCGGTCACTATTGCATCATCCTACTAGCACGGTTGCCAGACTGCGAGATTTTAACGCTCAATGAATTTTAATATTTAAGCACCTCAAAAATTGGAAAGTAATAAGTCTAATGATATTTTCTTTCACAATATGGAATATTTGGGCTAAAATGTAATCTTGTGATTTTAAAGTTACTTAACGTTAGCTCCCAATCTCTCCACGTTCAAAATGTTGAATTATAAATTCCCCACTCGCTTTCCCCCGTCATGTTAATTATTTCAATTAAAATTTAAAAATTAAAAATTAGTGATAAATTGTCGTCAATTTTCCCACTCCCTTGGTTTGTTAAAATGTCGGGTGCAGGACTTGGGTCTCACTTAAGAACCGGCCACGCTACCAGTTTATAAAATACAGAGAAATCAGTGTAAAGCTATAGAGTGAGTGCAGATAACGTAAGCTGAAAGAAAAATATCAAAATAATTAAAAACTTGATTTTACTGCGCTAACCTAGCCTAAATATTCTCATTTTACACGCTGACCCAAGAGTAACCTAACCTAACCTAACCTTGAATATAGATTATAGTTACCCAACCTAAATCCAGAGCATCACCTTTTCACGCTATCCTAAGAATAACCGAGCCTAACTTACTCTCACGCATCATTCTCTCCTGATATATACGAGTGTGTTTATGCGCCTCGGTGGTGTAGTGGTTAGCGTCGCTGACTACGAATCCATCGGCCCCGGGTTCGAGACCTGACGGCAGCTGGCGCGCAGCAAAACTCAGCTGTTCATCCTTCCACACAATAAAGAAAGTGGTTGGTAGATAAATGGGTACCCTAGGTGGCCTAGTGGTTAAGACGCTGGGATGCTGATGGGGCGTGGTTCAGATTCAACGTTAAACTGTAGGTCTAAGGTGGAGTGAAAAGCTTGACCTTCGTCAGAATGAACAATTCGGGCGGAAGCTAACCAAAGGTTACCAAAGGTAACCAAAGGTGTGTGTGTGTATATATATATATATATGTAATACCCTTCTCTCTCACCGATTTCGGCGCGGTCAGGATGGTGCTGGAGAGGGGTATTACTTTAAGCACTCCTAGTGGTGGAAACAATTCAAGGTTCATATTCCCACAATTGCGGAGTACTTAGTGAGTTCTTTTATCAAACTTTTGATCCCAATAAATAAAGTTCGGAAGTGATAATAAAATCGACGGTTGAAAAGGGTTTTAATTTGAATTTAGACCCTACAATTTGACGAGTTACAGTAAATCAATTAGTTCTCAGAATTGCAAATCAACAAAGTTCGAGAGTAAATTAGGTAAACTTTAAACGTAAAAATAATCGAATTACAAATTAAATATAGCCTGAGTCTACCGCTTCTTCCTATCTGCAGTTAAAACTCCCTTGGCTCAAAATACTCAATATCTCAACTCTAAAAAAGTTTAGTCTTTAACGAGCAAAAACACGCCGGTCCCACTCGGAGAATTGACCTCGACGCAACCCAGCCTTTTTCTATTACTGACGATGTCCGGTTTCAAGTTCTGGCGTCCAGGCTTCGGATCCTTCCTTTTATACGGCAGAATCCTACTTTCTCTTACGTCAGAAGTCCAGCTCAAAGCGTGAGAAGCATACATAATGAGGATCCCAGGGCCAAAGCGAGCTGGCGTGGGGCATCCGGTAGCCCGAAGCTTCTCAAGAGAACCTTGAGCTTGCCATAGAGGAGAGTGAAATGGGCGACGGGCGGCCGCCAATCCTTATTTGGAGTGTCTGGGTCTGAGCGTGGAATCTCAGCTTTCGTCGGATCGTGGAAGAGAAAGTTTCCGGTGTCATGGAGGAGTTTTGGGCATAGAAAGGTCTTTGAGTTCACCTGTAACATTCTGTTCGTGTATAACAGATATATATATATATATATATATATATATATATATATATATATATATATATATATCTATATATATATATATATATATATCGTCATACTATAAACTTTAGCGGTTACCATCCAAATCTCTCTTCGGCATAACAGTGATATCAATAAGAAAACAAATATACATACCTATATATATATGGCTCAGTGGTTTCTACCCGCACCCCCTATCCCTAAATGCATCTAGACGGAGTCTAACCCACTCGGCATTCTTCTTTTATCTTTCTGGTCACAGTTTCACAGCTGTGTAAATGTACTGCATACCCTGATAAGGGGTCAGTACAGAAAATAAATCATTGAAATATAATGTAATAAATTCTCCCTCCCATTGAAATGTTTTAATTTTCAATATAGATACATATTTTTATTTTTTACTTATTTTTTTCTTAGCTTCATTACTTATCTTCGAGCAAGAGCGGTCACAAAACAAACTTGTTAGCCAACAACCTGAAGAAGACGCATACATAGACAATTTAAAAATGAGAGGAATAAATGGAAACACATCTGCAAACAATATTTATTAACATGTCATGAGATTATTTTTTATTATTATAGTAAACTTACAAACAATGGTTAAAATTGTTAATATATTAATTTCTTTTTAGAAATAATACTAGTTCAAATATACATATAATATTTATTAACATTGTCAAGCGACATTTTTTATTCATAAATTTACACATAATGGCTGAAATAGTTAATACATGCAATTCTTTTTAGAAATAATAATATATCACATTTACATACATTATTTATTTACATGGCAAGAGATTATTTTTTTATTAGTATATTAAACTCGCAAATAATGGTGGGAATAGTTGCATCCTCATTACTTTGTATAATACAAGCAATTCGGTTTAAAAATGATGTCCCGCTTAGTGTATGAGGCTTTCTATACTCGATATACAGAGCTTTAAGATCATTTGGGATTATTTTTGCTCCTATTTTACACTTTGATGTAACATTGGTACTTCTCGGGAAGTGTCTTCTAAATATTCTCTAAGCTCCAAGCTGTTTTCACCCTGTTCATCTCTACACTTCATAAAATCTTCAATTAAAACTATATTCACATGCTCGAGTACGGTGTCAAAATAACGCAGATCATCAAACGCTTCAGGTTGAGGATGGTGGCTGTTTCAAATAGTCTATCGAGGATGAAACAGTAACGTGTTATTAATATTGTTTGTACTGAAGGATTTATATTATTTTTCCACATCAACCTTGTTTCAATGCAGGGTTCAGCCTTATCACGACTCACAGTCAGTGTTCCCTCTAAGGTGTGCGCGTGTGCGCGCGCACACGCGTTTTGAAACCCGCGCACACAGCAAAATAAAATGCGCACAGGCTCAAGCGTATCATGAGTCACGACAGTAAATGAAGTAATTTAAAAAGTATACCGTCACACAAGGTCTGACCATTTGCATCAACATACTCTATAGTCGTTCTTTTAAGTATTAACCCCTTTCGCCCGACTTCGCTGACGTCCGCGCAATTACGCAATACGGATTTTTTTTACTCTATGTATTTGCATTTTTTCTTTTATACATTAACGCATTGAATATAAACCTTCCCTTCTTATTTTTGCATAAAAACGAATAGTAATTATCTCATAATTCCTATTTTGTGAATGGATAAAATTATGTATTAATCTTGATAGTCTATTTTAAATTGCTAAATGCTAAAAATTGTTTTGAGAAATGATAACTAAAATAGTCATTTTCAATTAGTTATTTTTATTTTATTTATTTTGTTGAATTTTATTTTACTACTTTTTATTTTATTCATATTTTTAGAATGGATAAAATGTTTTCTTTTTTAAGAATATATAATATTGTAAACAGTTTTTTAATATCCATTTAATAGTACCGTAATGATCAAGCTATTACCTTATGGAAATAATATTTATTAAGTATTTAATATTTATATTTATTTAATTTTGAAGATAATAGCGCTCAGAAAAGTTTGCACAATTTTTCACCATGAATCTAAATGTATGCACAACGAAAATTTCTTGCGCACACGGACTAAAAAAAATTAGAGGGAACATTGCTCACAGTTAACGTGCAAATAATACTGTATGAAAGTGTGTCCCTCTAGTTGCACGCGCGACAGCTGGTATTTTATAATTCTCCTCCGCCCACTTTTCAACCAACATAAAGATTTTAAACATTTCATCAACACTCAAATAAATAACTACGTTTGGCAGAGTCTGTACGTTTATAATTTCTCTCGAGCACATAATTAACTGCGCCACTCTATGTTTAAACACTCACTGATTTGGAAAAAGTCGCGGCATATTGTGCGTTAAGAATCCTGCTTAGCGGTAACTCAATCTTTGTTATTGTAGGCGCAGGTATTTCTTGGTGGTACTGACTGCTGCTAGGAGGCTTCTGAATAGCACGTCACTACACTCCAAGCTCAGATGCTGCTGTGAGGCGGACTGCTCGCTTCAGTTCGTGACGTAGACCTGGTGATGACTAATACGTCTTAGGATCGAGGCGCCACCTGTTGGTGGCTTGGCAACTTGGGAATCGCTGAACAAAATATGTAAATTGTCCATAATCACTAGGTTCACGTTTTTTTTTGGCAGGGGTGTAATCGGTGAGATGCAACATGACGTAGTAAGATTTCTCGTACTATTCGTCAACGAGTTTCATAATCCAGAGTCTATTTTTGTACATTGAGGGTCGACTGGTTCGCTTCACCATGACTATATCCTTTAACACAGCTTAAAATCGACACACTCCAAAACGGCTTTAGCATTACGAATCCCAGGATACTCTCGTTAGAATAGCCATAAAGCACTTCATTATCCTGCAGCGTCATTCTTGCGTGCATTAAGGTTGATTTAAATACTTCGAAAGAGACGTGAAAGGATGGACAACGAGTATTCACTAAATATTCAGATTTTACAGAGTAACACTTTACAAAGGTGTTGCAAACAATAGCAGAAGCTGCCATCGTTGATAAAAAGGAACATAATCACACACAATTAATTATGAAGAAACTTCAGCAGTTGAGTACGTGTCCACGACAGCAATATTTGTGAACGACTAATGAGGCTAAACACACTGAATGATGATGACATCGGTTTGTGAGCAGAGCCAAAACAGCATGATCAGACAGGAAATCCAAATCAAGCACAGCTTCTCTTGCGCTAATCCATACAGTGGGCGCAGTCTATACATCATGCCCAGAGTAGAATGTTACGCGCGCGCGCGCCCACACACACACACATATTCAAAGGTTAAAAGAAAATGATGCGCACGATCTAAAACGCAAAATAATTTATTTAAAGTCCACCAATTAAATAAGATATAAAATAAATAGAAATGAATAAACATGCAATAATATTTTTTTTTTATTTACGAAGTAGGAGCCAAGAGCAAGTGCCTGCAAAAAATGTCCCCCTATATAAGATAGAGCCGAAAACAAGGTCTCTGAGTTACTACGTCTTTTTTTTTAAAGATTGTGTAGTGTGTAAAATGCATGTATGTATAGCGAAGAGTCGAGGGAGAAGTGTGTTTGAGAGCATGCTGGGCTGCTCACAGGCAATGTTCCCTCTAATTTTTTTTAGTCCGTGTGCGCAAGAAATTTTCGTTGTGCATACATTTAGATTCATGGTGAAAAATTGTGCAAACTTTTCTGAGTGCTATTATCTTCAAAATTAAATATATATAAATATTAAATACTTAATAAATATTATTTCCATAAGGTGATAGCTTGATCATTACGGTACTATTAAATGGATATTAAGAAACTCTTTGCAATATTATATATTTTAAAAAGAAAACATTTTATTCATTCTAAAATATAAATAAAATAAGAAATAGTAAAATAAAATTCAACAAAATAAAGAAATAAAATAAAAATAACATTAATTGAAAATGACTATTTTAGTTATCATTTCTCAAAACAGTTTTTAGCATTTAGCAAATTAAAATAGACTATCAAGATTAATACATGATTTTATCCATTCACAAAATAGGAATAAAATAATAAATAATAAAATTCAATAAAATAAAATGTAATCGAAATAACATTAAATGAAAGTACCTTTCATTTAAGTATGATTATGATTTCTCCCTACGATCTTTAGCATTTGCCCATTCCAAATAAACTCTATGAAGATTAATACATCCGTCATCATTCAGGTAACTTTTAATTCGCATGAGCATGTCCAAATGATTTTCTTTCAAGCGGTTTCTTAATTTGTTCTTTATAGAATTCATTAAACTGCAATTTTTTAAATTACTTCATTTACTCTCGTGACTCATGATACGCTTGAGCCTGTGCGCATTTTATTTTGCTGTCTGCGCGGGTTTCACAACGCGTGTGCGCGCGCACACGCGCACACCTTAGAGGGAACATTGCTCACAGGGTATATGAGACACGGTAAAAGATCAGCTAAAGAGAACAGTGACTGGAGAAACGGTAGTTCCAGCACGCCCTCTCTCCTGCCTAACTTCCTCCTGGAGAAGTTCCCTGGTCGATTGGTGTCTACAATCTCCTTCTCCACAATAACAAGAAGTAAATTAGCGCGTTAAAACTTAAAAATAATAACTTATGAAATAAATATAAATAATTTGATTAAAAGACATCATTAAATTAAGTCAAAATATGTACGCCGATTAATTATAATCCACGAGAACCAAAGGGGACAGTCTCATGTATTGCGACACAACTTCGTCCTTCTAAGCTCCTTTACACCCTCTAATTTCTGAGCGCGAAAATTATGCGTTCCCACAGCCAGATGAAGAAACATGGCATCGTCACCATCTTCAGGATCCTCTATGCACACCAGATCTTTGAGTGATGTCCCGATACTCGTCCTTGATCTTGTCAGTGAGTTCACCGAAGAACTTACCTATTGGAGGCATATATTCACCTTCCTTAGCCGTTAAAAACCACACTATCGGTATCGAGCATACAGGACCCGTCGACAAAGAGAATGCATTAACCCTTTCTGTCTCAGCGATTCCATATGGCATCATCAACAAAAAAGTACGGGTAATTTCCTAAAATTAGCTTCAATGATGCCTAATGGCATTTGAATATAACAATTAACTGTATATCAATATCTGGCAGTTTTTTGGACATTGGCTTGAGCATTTAGAACCCAAAAAGAGATGCAGCAACTGTATGAAAGGCTACTCTCGTCTAAAATGCAGAAAGTGTGACGTACCATTATGTTTAACAAAGAACAAAAACTGTTTTAATGCATTCCATTCAAGTAGTATGGTCTACCATTGTGTTTAGCAAAGGATAAATATTGCTTTTATTTGTTTCATTCAAAGTACCAAAGTTATATTAGTTTCTCTTATTACTTGATAGCGCTAATGGAATCATATAATTTATAATGTAATTAATTAAATAAACTTCTAAACAAAGTTTCGTTTATGTTTCCATACCTATTTTTAACATTTCTAAGTGTTAAATTTTTTTTTAGCTCAAAACAATAATTTAGGACAGAAATGTTTATTTTGGAAGTTTACATATAAAGAAGCAATGAGTCGGCGATTCGAGTATTTGCTCTGTAACCTTCACCCGCGTAACACTTTTAGGGTACTTTTCAGAACAGACATTTCCAAACGAGGTTGCAGTAATATACTGTAAATAGCAGAAAGACGAAACATGTAAAGAAATAGCCGTAGGAAGAATGAGTTTTCTTAAATTTATATTTATATTTCTTATGTACCTTGTAAACCCTGGAGAGAGTTGCTAATTCTTAAGACTATAATCATTACAAGTATAAGACTTATACAGGGTGTCCCAAAAGTCCCTATCTATTTTGTTGAAATAGGCTGAATTTCAAATAAATGTCACACTGACCTGAATACAGATGTATTTCTATACAAATTACAAGTATTACACCATTAAAATTTTTAATTAGTAGTTTCCACATGTGCTCCATCTGTATCTCTGCAAATCTCAAAGCGGTCAGCTGCATTGCGGAACACATTTCCGAGCATTTCAAGGGTTATTTTCTCAACTGCTTGCCTAATGCGATCTCGCAGATCTGGTAAGTCTCGAATATTTCTGCGATAGACCTCTGATTTAATGAAACTCCAAGCAAAGAAATCCAATGGGGTCAAATCCGGAGATCGCGCTGCCCAGGGCCTATTTCCCCCACGTCCAATCCAACGATTTGGAAACCGCTCGTTTAGGTATGTCTGAACAATTCTGGCATAATGACATGTGCCCCATCCTGCTGAAAGACTACATTGTCGAGAACGCCATCTTCAAGAAGTTGAAGTTCTAAAATTAATTAAAAATTAAAAAATTTAAAAATAATTAAAATAGAAATCTAACGCATGTATTTGCCTAGAAACGTGCATGTAATCATGTCATTAAAACATTCACTTGAAATTCAGCCTATTTCAACAAAATAGATAGGGACTTTTGGGACACCCTGTACATGTATTCTGTGCATGATTCAATTAATGTAAGCTTTTAAAATATATTTCTACACCATAGTAATTTCTTCTAATTTAATAAACAAGTATTTAATTTTCTAGAATATTATTTTTAAAAAACCTGAATAATACCAAAGAATTTTAGACTTCTATTATATATATATATATATATATATTATATATATATATATATATATATATATATATATGATGAATAAAACCACGAAGGAAAGGAAACACAGAATGGTGCTCAAGCGCTTTCGTCTAATGACATCCTCAGGAACACTGAAGTACATAAAGAGTTACAGCCTATATATAGGTTACAGAAAATATATATATATATACACACACACACAAAATAAACGGAGAGGTAAAAATAAAATTAAACATTAAAGGATTGTGGGAGGAGCATACAAATTTGTAAGGAAAAACTACCGATTTTTAGCACAAGATCAAATGAATTGTTTCCAACCAATGTTACAGATAATTAAAAAAAAAATACGAATTTATACTGGAAATCGGTGCTCTTCCAATATGTGCTCTACCGCGAAAATTTACATTCCAATACGTGATCTACCTTAGATTATTCGGATTAGCAGCAGGTACGTTAGTTAGCCTTATAAGGCTAACTAACGAAAATATCACGACTTAACCTAACCAATCGTCAAGGGCGTATAGTTGACCTAACGATTGGTTAGGTTAAGTCATGATATTTTCGTTAGTTAGCCTTATAAGGCTAGTTTCACGGTAGAGCACGTATTGGAATATGGTAGATCACAGTTTCGCGGTAGAGCACATATTGGAAGAGCACCCTGGAAATCTGCCTGGGTTTTAGCACTCTGCCCTTCTTGTTTAAGTTCGATGTGTATAAAAATAAATTGAAAAATAAAAGTTATTAGAGTAGCATACAAATTTACCAAAGATTTAGCGTTCTACCCTTCTTATCTAAATCTGTTCTGAAGGAATTCAAAACAACAGGATCGAGTTGAAAAAGACCTTTGCTTATGTTGAAGTTATTTGTAAGTTGGATAATGGCAGACTCAAGAATATTTCTATTAATAATGTTGCTAGAGTGAAATAAAACTGAAGCATTATTCCAATCAATACAGTGGGATAACTCTGACAAATGGACAAAAAGGGCACTGGACGACTGTCCTGTTCTAACGAAATACTGATGCTGTTTTATAGGTACCCGGTCGATTCGCCGACGGACGTTTTGCCGACAGACATTTTGCCGACGGACGTTTCGCCGAACGGACGATTCGCCGAATGGACTGTCATTAATATTTCTATGACAAAATACACATACATGTTATTAAAGGTTATTATTATATGTTATTGAATTATTTTGTTAAAATATTAAATTATGTTAAATTGACAGTTATAAACGCTTGACGTAAAAACATAGATACCTTTTTTAAATAAATTTATATCGATAATACTATATAAAATGTTTATTCTATATATATATATATATATATATATATATATGTCTTTCTCGGTGTATATTGTATAATTTAAAACTTTCGTTTTAGACCATGGAATTCACTTTGACGGTGTCCGGCGAATTTGTCTACAACAATTTGTCTAAAGATACAATTCATCTACAAC
Source organism: Bathynomus jamesi (assembly GCA_023014485.1). NCBI lineage: Eukaryota > Metazoa > Arthropoda > Malacostraca > Isopoda > Cirolanidae > Bathynomus > Bathynomus jamesi. The sequence continues at coordinate 514,406 of JAJOZX010002579.1, forward strand.
AATTTGTCTACAACAATTTATCTACAACAATTAGTCTACAACAATTAGCTCGGTGGGCTCTATTACTTATAAACTCTCCAAATGGCTTGTCAAAGTCTTGTCCCCCATTCGCGGAACTATCTCTGATTCACATGTAAAAAATTCCATGATCTTACTGAAAAATTGAATAATGCACGTACTGAAACCAACGATAGATTGATCAGTTTTGACGTTTGTTCATTGTTTACAAAAGTGCCGATTGACGATATGTTTGACTTTCTCTCCCGAGAATTACATAAATATGACCTGCCACTACCTTCACACATTGTTTTGGAACTTATTAAGCTTTGCATCAAAGACTGTAAATTCACTTTCAATAACGAGTATTATCAACAAGTTTTGGGATGGCCATGGGCAACCCCTTGTCGCCCCTCCTCTCCAATATTTACATGGAGTTTTTCGAAATTACTTACATTCCGAGAATCCTGGGGGTTGGCATCCTTTGGTTGCGGTACGTCAACGATATTTTGTGTATCTGGCCCATGAATCGTGACCTGGATAACTTCCTCCTTCAGTTAAATGATCAAGTCCCCTCCATTAAGTTTACTTTAGAAGTGGAACAAGACAACTCAATCCCGTTTTTGGATGTGCGTGTACATAGGGAAAGACCAGGTTTTAAGTTTAGTATCTATCGGAAAAAAACAAACAATTTGTCTTACGTACACTTTTACTCGGGACATGACACCCCCACTAAGAAGGCCATTTTTTCTTCAATGTTTCTCCGCGCCCTTAGGATCGCCAGTCCGGAATACATCGATGCCGAATTGGAAAAAATCAACGGTATTGGAAGTGATCTGTGTTATCCATCTGCGTTTATGCAATCTTGTCTCAACAAGGCAAAAGAACTTTCTATCGTGTGAATAATAACACTCGTACTTTGTCAAAAAATATTTTAGTACTTCCATTTTTCACGGGCTTTTTAGGCATTGCTAATGTACTTAAACTTTTGGATATTAATGTAGTATTTTCATATAACAATATTGTGAAAAATATCATAGTAAAAAATAGCCCTACCAATAATTCAGGCATCATCTATAAAATTGGTTGTAAACAATGTGATTCCTGTTACATAGGTCAGACGAGAAAGGATTTGCACACACGTATAAAACAGCATCAATATTCCGTTAGAACAGGACAGTCGTCCAGTGCCCTTTTTGTCCATTTGTCTGAGTTATCCCACTGTATTGATTGGAATAATGCTTCAGTTTTATTTCAATCTAGCAACATTGTTAATAGAAATATTCTTGAGTCTGCCATTATCCAACTTACAAATAACTTCAACATAAGCAAAGGTCTTTTTCAACTCGATCCTGCTGTTTTGAATTCCTTCAGAACAGATTTAGATAAGAAGGGTAGAACGCTAAATCTTTGGTAAACTTGTATGCTACTCTAATAACTTTTATTTTTCAATTTATTTTTATATACATCGAACTTAAACAAGAAGGGCAGAGTGCTAAAACCCGGGCAGATTTCCAGTATAAATTCGTATTTTTTTTTAAATTATCTATAACATTGGTTGGAAACAATTCATTTGATCTTGTGCTAAAAATCGGTAGTTTTTCCTTACAAATTTGTATGCTCCTCCCACAATCCTTTAATGTTTAATTTTATTTTTACCTCTCCGTTTATTGTATATATATATTTTTTTTTTTCTGTAACCTATATATAGGCTGTAACTCTTTATGTACTTCAGTGTTCCTGAGGATGTCATAGACGAAAGCGCTTGAGCACCATTCTGTGTTTCCTTTCCTTCGTGGTTTTATTCATCATAAATATTTTTCACGTGTTACTTTCGTGAAATAATTTTCATATATATATATATATATATATATATATATATATATATATATATATATATATATACACCGGGTGTCCCATTCGAAATGAAACAACTTTGAAACCTTATAATTTTTTATTGAATGATGCAAACAATGGAATATTCACAGAGTAAATAGTCACTGTCATAAAGTTTCATATGATATATGTGAATTATAACATTTAGATATATTAGATACATTGTGCATAGCATAATATTTCCTTTGTTAAGATCTTCACATGTTATATGCTGAACAATTTGAAGCTTATATGGATAGAGCTGCATCCGCTTGCACACGACTCTATATGCACAGTTGAACAAGGAATCTGCAGTTCAACACTGGCATGACGGATGGACTTTCTCGGGCTACTACCAAAGGCGCCGCGTATTCGTTCAACATCTTCCAATCTTGTTCGCCCTCCAGAGTGTTCCTTTAGAACACTCCCAGTCTCCTCAAATTCCTTGGTCCATGCATATAGGTCTCTTCTGGTGGGTGGTTCCTTGTGAGAGGTTGTACGGAATCGCCGTTGCACCAGAGTAGGGGACTTTAACTCAGCCATCCATAACACACATTTCGCTTTTTCTTGTGGGGTAAACATAATTCAATCTGAAACAAGCAAAAAACATTATGACAAAAACATATAGCCTACATATGTTGTAGTAACTGGCAAAGTTTCAACATTCTCACCTTAATACTTTAAAAATTACAGAGTTTCAAATTTGTTTCATTTCGAATGGGACACGCGGTATATATATATATATATATATATATATATATATATATATATATATATATATATATAGGGTGGCTCAAAAGTCTGTTGCCCCGACGCATTCTAAATTATTTTGGGGGGGCAACAGACTTTTCGGCCACCCTGTATATATATATATATAAGTGGAATTTTGAACCGCAGGAAAATAATTATTAAGTTGCTTTTTTTGAGAAAGAAGCGAATGGCGCTTCTGACAGAAATGACAAAAAATAGTAACGAATAGAAAAATGTAAATAATAATGATTAGGTACTTAAATGGCCTCGGAAGTATTTCTTTCTGCTTCTTCCAAGCAGAGCAGATTCCAGTGTCGAGCAGCTTCCCATTCCGAAATACTTTTTTATGCAGGAAGGAGGGGCCAAGGGCGAATGCCCGCAAAAGCGCCCCTCCCCCCTGGCCCATAGAAGAAGAAGAGCGCCAAAAGCAAGGTTCAGGGTTTGGGAAATGCCTGAACACTCTGCGTTTGAAAGACTGGAGGTCAGACACATGGTGAAAAATGGAATGAGAAAGATTATTCCAGAGTTCACCGGTTGAGTAAATGAAAGATTGAAAATACCCTTGCGTTAGAGAGTTCGAGAGAAAAGAAATGAGAATGTGTTAAAAGTCTGCAGAAGGCATGCAGTCAGAGAGTTCAGAAGAGCAGTGTCTGTTATAATAGCATTAGTAAAGAGAGAGTGAGGCAACATTGAGGGCGAAAAGAGAGGGATTGAAGACAGTGAGTAAGAGGCGGGGAACTGATGAGAGACGAAAAGCCTTTGATTGCACGCGGTCAAGTACGGCTGTGTGGGTTGAGCCACCACATGCATGAGAAGCGTACTTCATATAGTGGCGGACAAGACTCCTGTACCCGAGACAGCAACTGAGAGGGACGTGAAGAAACTGCTGAGGCAGTCCATTTGAACGAATGAAATTCACGATTTCTAGAACACATTTCATAACACTGTCATACCTAAAGTACTTGCTTACCAAATGACCACGGTGAATGATACAGTGAATAAAGGTACTTGAGCATTTGATAATGTCTCGTCAAGTGGGTTCTTTATGTCAACCCCTCTGGTGGTTTCTCTTAGGGTCATTAAGTCCAAAAGTTCTTCTTTCACATTTCCATCGCCAGTAACAAAACGAACAAATATCGCCAGTTGAGGGTTATCTTTAATATCTGTGGATTCATCGAGGGCCAAACTGAATGCAACAGAATTCTTCAAATCACTCTGCAACGAGCATGTAATTTCAGCACTGATCTGGGAAATACGTCTCTCTGTAGTGTGGCAGGAAATAGAAATACTTGCTATTTGTTCTCGAAGCTTTGTGTTATCTGGAGCGAGAATTGCAGCAACATCGGCAATAGTCTTCTTCACAAATTCTCCACTGCTGTAGGGAAGTTGAGCACGAGCAATATTCCATGCCATAACAAAACTAGCTTCAGTAATTAAGTCAGCTGTCTTACACAATGATGAAAGTGCAGTTTGTTGGGCAACTAGGCTAGATTTCACCATTGTTAACTTAGTCTTCCGCAATTCTGATTTGGGAGGAAATTCCGTAATAAAATTTTTATGGTTAGTTTCATGATGACGCTTTAAGTTACTGGCTTTAAAGTGATTGAGTGCCACGTGGCAGATAAGACACAGGTTTCCCACCCTTAACAGTAAAGGCAAAGCTCTCCTCCCACTCCTGTTTAAAAACTCTATTTTCTTCTTCATATTTCCGTTTCTTACACTTTGTCTGCTCAGTCATTTTAATCAACTAAGGGGTTGTATAACTTTCACTTGTATAGCTGAGAAAAATAGCCACTATTTGATCTATGAAGCCAATTTTAAAACACACTCACTCGTCACTAGCTCGAGGGGTACTGGACACTGGTGAGTGGCGATTGGTGTTAATTACGTAATTATCCCGCTTAGTGCCTGTCACGCAAAAGAAATTGTCGTACGCATGACGAATTTTAGTGTCAATTCAATTTTTCCTTGTTTTTTTTCATATTTTTTTTATGTGAAAAAAAAATTATATTTGTATTATGAATTTTGTCTTTTATGATAAATACAATAAAAACCAAAATTGTCTCGCGAGCCGCAGTTAACAACCTCGAGAGCCGCATGCAGCTCGCGAGCCGGGGTTTGGCCACCGTTGCTATATTACATTATAATTTATATCTCTTTTTCAGATTATTTGATTGCTTTAATAAATTTTTATATTGAATCTGATTCGCTAAAAACATTTACAGTCACTAATATAGTGTAATTCTATTCCGACGCTCAAAGCAAAATTAGGCATGGCTTCCATGGCCGCGAATGAATCAGCAAAAAGGAAGACAAGGAATACTCAACAGTTGAATGAATCCAATCTTTGGACCACCAAAGGATCTCTCACTGATTTATTTGCCTTCGTCCGAAGATATACTTCAGTGTTTCCTTTATGTTTGTTAGACAAGAAAGAATTAAGTCAGGAGAAGCTAATCCAAAAATTTATGATGTTGCTACAGTCGTTGCCCAAAAAGTAAAGACTGTATGGGATCGTGATTCTATTCCAACTAGCCATCATACGGTAAGACCATAACGCGGCGCATCCAAGGTTTGTACGAAAAATATCAAAATGTTTTGAAACAATTAAAAGGGAAGAAAGACCAAACATCCTATCAAGCATTGCTTCACAAATTTAAACTTGACTCACTGAAGCTCTTTGATATAGCTTCTTGTAAATGTGAAGACTTCCTGACATGTCGTTGTGAGAAAGACCGAAAAGTTCCTGTTCTGGAAAGGGACTTCTTTAATGACCAACGAACGTCCCGAAAAATGATGATTGGATCCGTAGATAAAGTGGTCACCAAAAGGATGGAAGAAAGAAAAAGCTACACAAAAGTATGAGGAATATACAGCACGGATCTCGAAAGGAATGAAAGAATTTGATACTGCTGCAACTGTTTCGTCAAGTTCCAGCGAAACGGACGAAAGCAGTGAGCCGTTTAAACTCACGACAAAGCCATTAATTAATCCTGGGCCTTCACAAATGAGAATGCGGTTGCCAACAGTGTGCAGCTCTTGCATCTGTTGTTCTTCAAGATTTAAAATTAATTAGTAGCGAATATACTTCTTCAGTGATCGACAGAAGTAGGATAAGACGAGAAAAGAGCAAGATTAGAAAAGATCTCTCTGAAGATACCTCAACTTTCAGTTCAAGTGATCATGTTATGGGTCTCTACTTTGATGGAAGAAAAGATCGAACAAACGTTATGATAATGAAAGGTAGTAAGTATTATTCTAGGATTACTATGGATGAGCATATTGTCCTTTTGAAAGAACCAGGCTCAACTTACTTAGGCCACATATCTCCAGAATTGAGCATAGCAAAAAGCATTCATAAACGCATTTCGGAGTTCTTGGAATGCAAAAATATCAGTGCTAGAAATATTGTTGTCATTGGCTGTGATGGCACTGCAGTCAATACTGGAATAAAAAGAGGCATATTAAAAAATTTGGAGCAGAACTTAAACAAACCCTTTCACTGGTTTATTTGCCTCTTTCATTAAAATGAGTTACCATTGAGTCATTTGTTAGAACACCTCGATGGGCCCTCCCATGGTCCAATATAAATGTCAGGACGAATTGGAAAAGCATTAAAATGTGTCGACCAACCAATAGTTAAGTTTGAAGCCGTGGAAAGAAATCCTCTTCCAATTACTGATTCTGATAATCTAATTACAGATCAATTGTACCTCTATAAAGCTTCTACTTCTGGGTGTTGCAGCAATGACTTAGCAAATCTTCAACCTGGGCCAATGGTCCAATCCAGATGGTTGACTACTGCTAACCGCAACCTGCGTTTCTACATGTGATGTGAAAATTCGATGGATAGCTTAAAAGTGCTGGTAGAATACATCGTCAAAGTTTATACTCCAATGTGGTTCACGATCAAGACAAAACCTTGATGCTATGATGGACCTCGTCACCTGTGGCAGATGGTAGCTTATTCAAGATACCTAACAAAGGAACTTAGTGATATTGTTGATAAAGTTATCATTCGTAACGCCTACTTTGCGCGTCAAGAGAACCTTCTTCTTGCAATGATAACCGGCCAAACATTCGAAAAATGGCAATACGAAGGATCGAAGTAGCAAGATCTCAAGCTGAAAAAATGAAAAGCATTCGCGAGTTCAGTGTACCGAAGCTAAATTTCCATACACTTGACTACACTGATATTATATTTTGGACAGATAGTCCCATCAGGCTTGAGCCACCATTGAAAAAACACTTAACCAAAGAGGAGTTGACATCATTGGCTGAGAACACTAGCGAAGAAAAATTAAAACTCTTTCAATTCCTTTGTCATACACAAGCAGTAGGAAGGAGTATCAAACTTGTAACAGAAGCGGCAAGAGCAGCTTATGGAAGTGAGAGGAGAAATGGCTACATTAAAACCAAAATTGTATCTAAAACAACAATGAAATCATTTGAAACCAAGAGAGACTACAAAACTGAATAAGAAGCTTTCTAAATTATTGTGGTGGGTGGGTTAGGGTGGAACGCAAAGAGTAGCCACCTCCACGTGGTGAATTCTGGGTAATTTATGCCGAAACATGCATGGCTCGTATCTAGCTTAAATTAGAGGAGAGCTGCTCCAATAAATCGATATATTTAAAGCCATGCAGCTATTTTATGAGCTTCTAAAAGAAAAATGAATTACTTAATGACGCTTAACATCACCCAATCAACAAAAGCAATAAACACTCCTATTTTTTGTTCGTATTTTTCATGAAACACCAAATTTTCCAAATTTCTGTGAAGAATGGGAAAAAAATGTATAAAAGTAAAGTTAAAGAACATAAATAGACAAATCAAATGAAACAAAAATGATCTTCCTAGCATAAACACAATGGAAGATAGGCTTAAATCTTTGAATTTTTCCTTAATTTTTGGGGGAACCTGAAAGGCAAAATCTTTGACCTCCTTGGGGCCGGTGAAGTTGATGTCGCAGGTAGCTAATATTTTACAGATTTCTATTGGTACCACATACTAACTTTTGGGTGCCCCTAAAAATCTGAATTCTGGAAAAAGTTTTTTCACTCCACCCAAATATACAACGCCTGTTTTTTGATAAAACGACTTTCCCTGGAGCCTAACCTCTAAGATATATATATATATATATATATATATATATAATATATATATATATATATTCAAGCATAAATGTGTGATAAAATTTCAGAGAATCGTTTGAGCTAATTCTGAATATAAGCATTCTTTGCTAGTCTAAAAAATAAGTTTCAGCGGTTGAGTGCATAAAATGTTATTAAATCTTCTTGTAATCGCTTTAGTTTTCAGATTTTAGATATACTTTTGTCAGGTATATAATACCTGACTTGATTTTATATAAACAGGGCGTCCCAAAAAAATGTATACACACTTTAAATAATTATAAAGGCAGTGTTTATTAAAATACATTTCATTTTCAAAATGTAATAGAATCTACAGACATTATTTAATTGTTTTGTCAACGCCTGTTTTCAAACTGACGTCCGTTCTGGTCCAGGCACTGCTGATAACGCGAAGCAATGGAATCGCAAACATCACGAAACATTTCGTTTGGTATTTGTGTGCATTCTCGTTCAATGGCTGCTCTCAATTCAGCGACTGTTGCAGGTTTTATAGCGTAGACTTTGTCTTTTAAGTATCCCCATAAAAAAAAGTCTAGTGGTGTGAGGTCTGGTGAACGCGGAGGGTATTCTACGAAACCCCTTCGTCCAATCCACATCCACATCGTGCCAAGTACCACTCGCAATACTCCACTCTTCGGTCCGGATCATCATCTTCATTAATAGCATGGACTAATCTTGGAATGTAACTTTTCCATTGACAGCGCTTCAAAATGCGTTGGACAGACGATTCTGAAATTCCTACCTCACGACTCGCTTGCCGCACAGATTTTCTTGGACTTTGGTGATACGTTTACAGTACTTTTTCTTGCTTTGTGGGGCTTGTCGATGTCCGTGGTCTTCCGGAACGCTTCTTGTGGACATTCTGAACAGTTCCATCGGCTTCAAACTTATCTCTAATTCGAGTGATGGTAAGTCGCGTTGGTGGATCTGTTTGAAACTCCCTCCTAAACTGTCTTTGCACTTCAACTGCGTTTTCACACTTCCAGTAGCATTTTAGAATGAATTTCCTTTGTTGAAAGCTTAGTCTGACTGCCATTATTAATTCTAATGGGTTTAACTTGGAAAGAAAGAAACATCAATTGGGCTATCAGCTGTTAAAGTGTGTATACATGTTTTTGGGACGCCCTGTATAATGGACCAGTCACAGATATATCAATTTGCACATTTTACTATCTCTCTCTCTCTCTCTCTCTCTCTCTCTCTCTCTCTCTCTCTCTCTCTCTCTCTCTCTCTCTCAGAAACGTTTGATATCATTCAACGGCATGCATTTTTTTTTCTGTGCATCATAGCATTTGAGTTATGGTATCTTTATCAACGTAGCCGACTATGAGTTATAAAAGGTAAATGATAATAATTACCTCTGACTATAAATGCTACAAGCAAGTGAAACGCTGCAGAAAGTTTCGGCGCACACTTTGAAAAATTTCTTTTTACTCCTATTGAAATGGTGTCCTGCTAAAGTTCGCAGTATAGCGCCACACACACACACACACACACACACACACACATATATATATATATATATATATATATATATACACATGCTATATATATATATACACCTCGTTAACCTCGTTCAGGTTCCATGTGTTCGTCTCTCCTCACACGAAGGTCAAGCTGGTGGCCAAGCCTCTAGGTCTGGCTTGGTGGAAGACCGAGTTGCCCTCTTGCGTTCTCCACCGTACATAGCCAGGTACACCCGGCTCGTCTGGTACCATCCTGAGCCAGGCATGTAGTCTTGTCTTGAAGACTTCAACTTTGACCCATGTAACGTTTCTGAGGTCCTTTGGAAGCTGGTGGAAGAGTCTTGGCCTCCTGGCAACCAAGCTATTTTCCTTCAGTGTTGAGGAGGTCTCTTGTCGAGCCTTTAATTTGGGAACACTACACATTCTGTCTTTCCTATTTTCCAGTGTTGTTTGAGTGGAAATTGGGTTTCATTTTTGGTTTGGTACCAGTTTTTCGATTATTTTCCATATGTAGAATGTAGTGTAGCTCTCTCTTCTTCTTTCCAAGGCGTACAGATTTAGTTTACTTAGTCTTTTCCAGTAGTTGAGTTCTTTGCAGCCATCAATCTTGTTGAAATGTCTCTGCGTTTCTTCTAGTTTATTAGTTTCTTCCTTTTTATATGGGGACGTCAAAACTGAACAGTATCCAAGTTTTTATATAATCAGTGTTTTTAGCAGGGGAATCATTACTGTCCTGTTCCTTCTTTTGAACGTTCTTAGTACCTGTCCCGCGACTCTTTTTGCTTTATTTATCGCTATCTGATTTTGTGTTTCGAATTTCGCATCATCGGTCATTATTACCCCCAAATCGATCGCTTTCGTGCTTCTCTGAACTTCCTGTCTATCTGGAGCATAATATGCAGTCTGTTTAAGTTTCTCTTTTCCACTATATCTCAAGAGCTGAAATTTCTCGGTGTTAAATGTCATATTGTTGTCTTCTGACCATTTGTATATTTTGTTCTTGTCCTTCTGCAAGACCTCCACTTCATTTGCATCGCTGATTTTTCTGCTGATCTTTTTATCGTCCGCAAAGGATGTTACTCTACTGTTGCTGTCTATTCCACTGTCTATGTCTGTTAGCGTGATAATGAACAGGAATGGGGCCAGTACTGTACCTTGTGGTACAGACTGAGCTGCGTACTTCTGATTCTGATGATGATACACCTTGAATTTTGAAGACCTGTAGACGTTCTCTGAGGAAATTGTAGATACATTTTCCCACTTTGCCTGTTATTCCAATATGTTTCATTTTACGTGCTATTATACCATGATCGCATTTGACAAAAGCTTTAGCAAAATCCGTGTATATGACATCATAGTTTTCATTGCCTTCAAGTGCATCTAGGATATTGTTATAGTGCTCTATAAGTTGTGATAGGCATGATCTTCCTGATCGGAATCAGTGCTGATTTTCGTTGAATCTTTCCAATGTCTCCAAGAAGTTATAGATTTTCTCTCTGACTATTCTTTCAAATACTTTGGTGAGGTGACACTGGTCTATAGTTCTTTGCTTGAGATCTATCCCCTCCTTTAAATGCAGGGACAATGTTCGCTCTTTTCAAGATGCTCGGTATTTCCCCAGTATCTAGGGATCTTCTCCATATTCAGTATAATGTGTAGCTATTTCAATTTTACAGTTTTTAAACAGTAGTGCGTTCCATTTGTCTGGACCTGCAGCTGAATGTGATTTCATTTGTCCTATAGCTCTTGCTACATCTTCTTGGGTAAAATCAAAGTCTGTTATTCATTCTCCTTGCAATTTCTCTTCGAAGAATGCATTTATGTCAGGTATCGCTTTGTCACTTTTTGGGGCACTGAAGGCCGATTTATACTGGGCTCTCAATGTTTCAGATATTTCTTTTAGATCGTCTGTTAGTTCATTATTTCCTTTCCGTAAGGGCCCGATGGTGGCGCGCGTTTTTGTTTTCCTTTTCGCCTAGCTATAGAAGTATTTTGGATTTTATTTATTGCTTCAACCGCCTTTTCCTTTTCCCTCTCTGTATGGCCCTTAATCAGGGTTTATATTTCCCTATCGATACTCTCCAGTTTTTCTTTTATTGCTTTCCTGGCATTGTTTTCTCCACAATTAGCTAACTTCGCCGCTACTCCTGATATATATATATATATATACACACACATATATATATATATACATATATATACACACCATATACAGTATATATATATATATATATGTTATAGAATGACCGCTCCTTATCCGCCCAGTTGCAGTGTACGCTCGACCATATAGACACGAGTCCAATGCGCAATTTAGGGCATATCATACTCTAGGTTCAGGGTTGAAATTTTGGAAAAACAAAGTGGCTAATATGTATTCCTATGTAAAAAATAATTCTAAGATAGGTTTATTATTTGCAACTTTTCCGAAAAATCTCATTCTCATGGTCAAAATCACGATTTTCTGATTTGAAGGCTACCTAACGCAGCCTCAGGGCACCCAAACCAAAGCGCGGAGCTGTTCTGCATGTGATTTAGTCTAAAAGCTGCTTTTCTGACCTCATCCTTGCTTTCTTGGGTGTTTCAACACCTCTGGGTGCTGAAAAAATGTTTAGATTTCACGTAAAACTTAAGAATTTTAAGTTTTTCTTCAAAGAATAGGTGCGGGTCACCAGCTCTACTCTGATCGAGTAGCGGGAGACTTGGCACCTCCACGTGTAGGTTTACACGCCTGTTCTTCCTGGATCCCTGAAAAGCGTGGCCTCATAAGATCTTATATTATGATCTTATGAGGACTTTCAGCTCTTATGAGCATTAACGATGGCTTCAGCCGCTTCATCAGCCACTCGAACCTGAAAAGCTCTTAAGTATGTCCTGCTTCGATCTGAACACTGGGAGCATTTCTCGATGTCTATCCTGGCTCTCATACACCCATCTCTCCTCTCGTGACCGTACACAGCTTGGGAAGCAGGTGAGACTTCCTGTACAACTCTCTCGCAGGACTGAGTATGAACAGAGAAAGCGTCCACTTTGAGTAGAGTTTTCCTGAGATCCTCGAGCTCAGTAAAGGTCATCTTGCAGGTGAAAATAGGCTCGTAAATATTCTTTGATTCCCAGTTGGTGAGATCCTCAGGTGAAGTGGCTTGCAGATTGACTTTTGGATTTTTGTAGGGCCTCACTGTCATATCACCAAAGTCTCTTCCTTCTCTGATCTTCTCTATCTGGCTCACAGCAAAAGCTCTCTGATGCTCATCCTCACTGCACAGGAATGAAGCCAGGATGTTCTCAGGATGTGCGTGGTAAGCTCCTCTTATCACTGCAGCAGAGATGATGTTCCTGACCTCGGTAGTCTGGTTCCTCAGCAGCCTCATGCTTGAAAAACCGTGTGCAGGACCAAATTTGAGGTGGTGCTTCACTTTGATGTCGTAGTACATTTTGAAGTAGAAGTTAAGGCAGAACTTCACTAGGACCTCGATCCTCCTCAACACCTCCCCCTTCAGTCCGTGCTCCCTCATCCAAAACAGCAAGATGGCCTGTGCAGTAGCGAGCCACCTGGATTGGTTCAGAGGTCCGCACTTGAGACCAGCCAACTGTGGACTGAGACTTCCAGACTTGATGGCTTTGATCAGAAGATAGCAGTTGTGCTGGTCTGTGGAGAGAGATTTGACTATCTCTACTGGCAGCTCTATGATATCTTCAGTTCCTTCCACTGGTTTGAAGTTGAAGTTGACCTCAAGTTCATTCACTTTCTCAAGAAGTTTTTCAATAGGCCCACTGAAGCCTGACCGGGGAGTTACAGGGCCGTCCAGCTTGATGATTAAGTGCCTCAGGGGGAGCTCGTTCACATGGAGCTGACAGATCATCCAGTGGCACTTGCGACCCAGCATCTTCTCCAATAGGGCTATGGCGCCTCCAGACCACCCCGTGTTGGTGTTGGTAGAGTCTCCTCCAATCATTACAAGGCTCTCGTCACCTCCGTGATCCAGAAGCCACTCATGCAGGCCCTGAGCGATCTTATGAGCAGGCTTTTCTCCCTCCTCAGGTTCCTCGGGAGTGAAATGGAAGAGGTACTTTCCTTGAGGCTCCCACGTGATAGTGTTAATGCTCCTCGATCACTTTGCCAGGATGAAATCTCCCTGTCACTTCGTCATATTTCAACACCTTTGTGTTCCTATCCTGCTTGCCATCAAAGAATATCCCAGAGATCTTCTCCTCCTCTGACCTCTGCGTGAGAGCTTCAACTGATGAGGCCATTACTTCCTCCTTGGCCCTCCAGACTTTCATGCCATCTATGGCCAAGTAAGCGTTGTCTTTGGAAAGATGACCGGCCTTACCGAAAACAATGGCGTCCACTCACTTCTACTTCACAATTATAACTGGCGTAATTGCTCAGAGCCATCTATTGAGAGAATGTTGAACTTCGCCTTCTGCGTCCAAATGGTTACAAAGATTCAAATGGAGTAGATTTTTTTCTTATATATGTATGCATTAAACCTGTATAAGAGTTAAGCAAAGTTAATGTGTCTAAATGGCAACAAATTACGACAAAGGGTTAAAAATATGAGGTTGTGTTCAATTGAATATTCGATATTTCAACATAGAACAGAAAACCGCAATTTTGAACATGATAACGAGATTTTGGGGAAAAGTTGCAGAAAAGAAACCCCTCTTAGAATTAAATTTTACATAAAAATATATATTAGCCAGAGTGAAATTCGGACTCGGAAAAGTATGATATGCCCAAATGTCAAATGCCTGAGAACCGACACAATAAAAGTCTGGGACTGACCACGCCCGTAATGAATCCTTTACTTGAACTTACTCATGCTATACGCATAACCCATTTGCCGCAGGCATAAACCCGTGCAGTAGGTCGGTTCATCTACTACCATTAATGATAGAATAAAGTCTAATGTAAGCCCGCATTCATTACACAGGGTAACAAAATTTGAAAAAATTTCTGTTTATTGTGATTTTTCTGTCGTTTCTTAATGATTTCGGGGCGCTGATTCCAAAATTGATATTGGTTTTGCTCTATCATCAACCGTTTCAAAAATATAGGTTATCACACTTTTCATATGGCAAAGTATATAAAGAAGGCTTACATAAATATTTTCTGAAAATAAAAACTATTGGAAATTAATGTTTATTGAGCCAAAATTGTTTGACAAACCCAAGGATATAATATATATCATGAGGAGAACCGATAAGAGAATAACAAGCCTCGTTATGTAGTGTGCGTTCCTTAAAAATGGACTGAAGAACTCGACTTCCGCGTATGAACATTCTTATCCTTTCTGATCAGCGACCATACGTAGTCTCCCATCATGGAAGCATCCCAATGGCCCTGGTACCTTTTCTCCATCGTTTGAATATCTTGATGGAATCTTTCGCCATATTCTTCACTCACATCACCAAGGTTATCACGAAAAAAGTGTAGATGTGAATGCAGATAGTGTAATTTTAAAGACATACGGCACCCCATTTTGCCATAGCACTTAATCAAGTTTGACACTAACTCCTTATAGTTTGGTGCTTTATGGTTGCCTTAAAACCCACGAACCACATCACGGAAAGCACACCAAGCCTCTTTTTCGATCGGAGTCATCTTGGATTCAAGGTTCTTTGAATTCAACAGCGCCTTGACTTGTGGTCCTACAAAGATGCCAGCCTTGACTTTGGCCTCAGAGAGTTCAGGAAACATGACCCGAATCTGTTGGAAAACTTCCCCTCCAAAATCTAGCGCAGTTACAAACTGCTTAATTAGACCCAACTTAATATGGAGAGGTGGTAGCAGAACTATGTCAGGCTTCACAAGAGGTTCCCTGAGTACATTGTACTTTCCTGGTTGCAGTCCTTCACGTGGAGGCCACTGAACTGTTTTATAGTGCTCAGTTGAAGCCCTGCTATCCCACAGGCAAAGAAAACATGAATATTTAGTAAACCATCCTTGTAAACCTAACAGGAAACCAATCATTTTGAAATCACCACACACGTCCCAGTTATATTGTTCATACCTGATTTGAGTGAGCAGTTGTTTGACATTTTCATAGTCCTCTTTCATTTGAACAGAATATGCAACTGGTATAGATGGATATTTGTTCCCATTGTGGAGTAGAACAGCTTTTAAACTCCTAGTTGAACTGTCAATAAACAGGCGCCACTCTGAGGGTATATGTGTTAACCCAATAGCTGTGAATAGACCATTAACCTCGCTGCAATAACAGAGAGAGCCATTGACATCGTAGAACCTTGCAAACTCTTCATGCCGCTTTCGGTATACAGTGCTCTTGCAGTCTTCTCCAAGCAAATTCCACTCTCTGAGTCTGGAGGTCAGAAGCTCAGACCCTGATTTCGTCAGACCCAAATCTCTAATTAAGTCGTCCAATTCCCTCTGATTTGGAAAGTGAGGGTTTGTACTGAAAGTTACTGTATATTCATCATGACTGTCCTCACCAGCCGACATCTCAGATGAGCTAGCTGCATCCTCATTTTCAACCTGCAAAGCAAAAAAACAAAATATAGGCATAACTATATATGTAGAAGAGCATCAGCACTAAGAAAAATCGACACATAATGACCCACAGACTGTAAACAGAAGGTAAGTAATGGATAGATACCTGTTCTGGTGGACGTGGTATTGGAAGACCTTCGCCATGTGGTACAGGAGCTATGGACGACGCTATGCTTGGATACTGAAGAGTCTGCCTTCCTTTAACTTTCCTCTACTTAGAAACTACTTCCATGCAGTAGTAGCAATCGTCGTGGTGGCTCTTTGGTTCTCTCCATATTCTGGGTACCGCAAAGGGCATTGCCTTGCGTACTCCCCGCAGCCACCCTTCAAGTGTGGAGCGGCAGCTTCCACAGATCACATGGGGTGCCCAGGGCTTATCTTGGTCACCCATAGGCATACCAAAATAGAGCCGATACGCGATCCAGAACTTGGTGTCTTTCACAATCTTGTGCGATACTTGCTTGGGGCCTATGTAATACCCACAAACGTAGCAGAATATATCCGGCGAGTGTGTACAAGCTCTAGTTGCCATTCTCTTTACCAAACTGTACTACATTAATCATAACCTGCAGATATAGAGAGAAGAGTTATTAAATCTGCAACAGATTACAGATTCCAGAAAAAAGATGTATTCAGAACACTGAAATAATGTTCGCAATAAAAAAGGATCGATAACACTCAAATCGTCAGCACAGAGGAGCACAGAAACACAGTACCTCAGTGCTGGTAACCATCAGACAAACCACCTGCTTTTTTTGTGTACTCACACTTACTGACTTCTCAGGCTCTGCGCTCTTCTTTATATAGCACAGTGGAAGTTTCGGGCAATTTCTAGAGCAAGAAACTGTCAACGAACATCCGGATTGTTCTCAACAATTCCTGATTATTCTGATATTGCTGCGCCCATAATAACATTATACTGGTAAAACATGAAAAATAGATTATCTCCGAAACCATTGATGATACACACAAACCAAGGCCAGATTTGGACTCAGCGCCCACAAATGCATATAAAAACATAAAAAATTCTATATAAACAGAATCAGTGTTACACAGTGTTATTCACCCTCTTAAGGCTTACTACCCCAAAGCATCGAAGCCATCCTGTTGCGCTAATGACGTAAAAGGGCCATTGAGATACCCCCCTTCAGCCAATGGGAAAAAGAACCCAACGGAAACACACAACAATATAATATTGGTGTGAGCATTGACGCTACGACACTCAATTTTATAATATTGGTGTCAGAAGTGCTTCCATTGGCCCTCCAGGGGAGTGTACCTCTTACCACCGAGTTTCTGTTCACATTAACCAAGGACTTCAGGAAGCGACTACACGAGGACTCTTATATTACATTTCTGCAGGTACTGGCTAGTAGTATAGCTGCGTTTGGCTAGAGGAATTTGGGGTGCTTTGAAACTTGCCCCTGCAGGGGCCCCCTGAAGGCTTTCGCCTCCGTTATGAGGGGGCCACCTTACTTAAGTTTCTCACCCCATTTATGGGGTCTCACCGTCCTTAATGAAGGGCATTTGCCCCTTGTGGGCCACTTGCAGGGGCCCCTCCTCCTTGGGTAAAGTAAAGAAAAAAATTTGAAAAATTTCAATTTAAAATTTAAAATTTAAAAAGGATTCATCCACGTCTTCCTTCATGGTCTTTCATGAGACAAAAATAAACCAAAGCAAACAAATAAACTTTCGAGTACTTTTTACGCAGCGTTCCGGTGCGTTCCGTCCTGTTCGTGGGGCCCCGCTACTTTTATCTTTCTGGAAGCGCTCGTGCAGAAGATCCATTTCTGGAGCACTAAGCTTCTGCTGATATATATATATATATATATATATACTAGTAAATGTAACACCATATATATATTTTGTATATAAAAACTCTGTCTGGCGAATAGCTGATTTCTTTAACGTCATCCGTGACCTCATCGTTTCGGCTTAATATATTAATAACGATACGACACAAAATAAAATTAGAATAAATACAGTTAACTCATTATTTTTTTTGTCTTGTTCTAATGTTTGTATTATGAAATAGATCCAGAAACTATTAACTAAATTAATTTTAATTTCATTTATCTAATCTAAGGGAAGGGTAATATATTTCAATCCATTTGTATAGTAACGTGGTAACAATCATCATGTACAGCAAATATTATCATTATTATCAGAGCTAATAATATACATATATAATATATATATATATATATATATATATATACGCATTTCATATTTCATAAATTCAAATATCGATTTCTTCCTTCATTTTTATATAGTTGATCCAGTTAACCTATAACTGCTGTTGTAAGCTATGTATCTGTAAGATAAATTTAAAGAAATCCCAGCACCAACTCACCCATTTATATCACTAGTTACGTCACGTTGTATAATGTAACTTTAAAACCATGAAAATACATTTTCAATAACTCAGCCTAGCCATGCATATTCGGAGAGATTCAAATACTGAATCATCAAATCCGCCTCTAAACATCCACTTAAGCATTATTATTATTATTATTATCATTATTATTATTATTTACGTATAAGATTATTTAAATTAAACATTTGATTTTCTTCAAAACAGTTGGGAACTCAATCTTTTAATGTAGGTATAAAGGAAAGTAGCGAGCACATGAACATTATATTATTTAATGCTCCTATTTCAATTCTTATAGCCCTATTAAGTTTATCAACATCATCATACCATTAGCAATATATAATATACACACACACACAAATACAGTATGTATATATATGTATATATATATATATATATGTATATATATATATATATATATATATATATATATATATATATATATATATATATATATATATATATATTAGGGTGTTTCACGACAGTGTGGTTGATGGATGAAGTGGAAGGAAGTTCAATCCACATTCATGCCCCTGTTCGTTTTGCCAAGGAAACTCGTCTGAACAGGTTTCAACCAGATCAGAACAAGTTTAGGGGTCCCGAGATTTGACGCTTCAGATTGCTTAGGTATTTCTAATTTCAGCTGTTCTAGTGTTAGTCGACTGCCTTGCTTCCTGACGGAAGGGTGCACTGCTCTCTTTCCTTCGTGTCAGTTGTCGAGTTTTGTCCTCGTTGTGTCTACCGTTGCGTATTTGTACTCTTTGCTAATTCGTATATTTCCTCATTGCAGGTAAACATGGCAACTCGAAGCAAGAAAGAGGTTTGGCTCATCGGACACCCGAATAAGATCCTGGGTAGCCGCCTGCCGATGAAGTTGCAAGTCTTGCAAAAGTGCTTCTTCCATCAAAAACAGGAAAACCTAGGACGGAGAAAATGTCTGAACCTCTGTTTGGATGCTGTGATGGTGTTCTGGAAAAGAGCAAGGATCCCTACTATAAGGCGGGACAGCGCCCTTCGGAAAATGGAAGCTCTGCTCCAGCGTTACGACAAGTTGGTGAAAAGCAGGAACAGATCCGAGGAGAGCTGTCGTGTTGCGGAGGATGTTCAAGGCGGAACTCAAGAACGAAATCCTCGATATTGGTCATTCCAATGCCCTTTCTATGATGACAAACGAGGAAGACAAGCTCTTCTACAAGAGTCAGCAGGAGGACCCAACAGAGAGCAGTATGGGATCGGCAGACATGAAGCTGGCCCGAATGGAGAGTAGGAAAAGGCGTCGAGAGGAACAGCAGGAGGAGAGACGACACCGGGAATTCGAGCGGGCCAAGACGGTTACAGAAGCTGCTACTCTTGAAGACAGCTCCTCGTCCTCGGCGTCGCCATCTGCGGAAGATGATCCCGCCTTGGCAGCCTCCACGTCTGCTTCATGTCCTTCTCCGAGGAAGCGGTCGAGGAACCTCATCACTCAGGATGTGGCTGTCGCGTACGACCGGATGAACATTTCTTATCGTGATGCAGCGATGTCCTACGCCGTCGTCGCGCAATCCTTGGGGCACGATTTGAACGAGGTATCCATCTCCTCTTTCACAATGTATCGTGCTCGCCAGTCGCTTCGGAAGCAAGCAGCAGAGGCGTATCAAGAGGGAGAATTCTGTCCTGAGGAGCCCTTGGTGTTGCACTGGGACGGGAAAATGCTGCCTGAAATCACAGGTGACGGATCTGTGGACCGGATTGCTGTGCTGGTCACCGGGAACGGCCAGGAGAAGCTGCTTGGAGTTCCGAAAGTTCCAGCTGGCACGGGAGCGGAGACGGCACGCGTCTGCATTGATCTTGTGCGGGAACACGACCTGTCCGAACGAATCAAGGGGTTATCATTCGACACAACGGCATCGAACACCGGGATTCACGTGGGAGCCTGCGTCCAGATTGAGGAGGGTCTCAGGAAGCAACTTCTTTACCTAGCATGCAGGCACCATATGTACGAAATCGTCCTGGCCCAAGTCTTCCGGTCTTCGATGGGCCCCACCTCTGGGCCCAAGACTGGGATCTTCAAAAGATTCCAAGAGCAGTGGGGTTTCATCGACCGATCTCTTATCACCACTGCTATTGATTCAGATAGCTGCAGCATCGCTGGACTTCTTCAGGGTCTCAAGGACCGAACTGTCCTTGTCGTGAGGGAAGCTCTGGCTTCTGGTCAGCCGCGGGATGACTACCAAGAACTTCTTCAACTGGTTATCCTCGTTCTTGGGGAAGAGACTGTCGCCAATGTGCGACTGCGGAAGCCAGGAGCATACCACCATGCGCGGTGGATGGCGAAAGCCATTTACGGATTGAAGCTGTACCTCCTTCAGGACCAGTTCAGGATGACCGGGCGGGAGCTGAAAGGAGTCACCTGTCTGTTCGTCGCCCTGGCCTACGCAAAGGCTTGGAGTCGTGCGACGAGAGCAGAGCAGGCCCCACGTGTGGATCTGGAGTTCTTGCTGGACCTGGAAATACTGCAGGAAGATGCCGTGATCGTCGACGTCGCCAAGCAAGCGCAAGCGGCCATGAAACGACACCTCTGGTACTTCTCCGAGACGCTGGTCGGCTTGGCATTCTTCGATCAAGGGGTTCCTCAGGAAGAGAAACAAAGGATGCGAGAGAACCTCGCCAAGCCGGCATCGAGGAAAGCGTTGAAGCGTCTGGAGGGGAAGACCGTCCTCGGCTCCTTCAAAGGAAAGATTTCGGATTTCGTTACCTCGAGGACGAAGGATCTCTTCACCGCACTCGGGATCAACGGCGCCTTCGTCGAAAATCCCGCTTCGTCTTGGGAAAGCGACCCACACTACCAAGCAGGCCTAGCTAGGGTCCGCGTCCTGGCTGTGGTGAACGACTCGGCTGAACGGGGGATCGCTCTCATCGAGAAATTCAATACTGCCCTAACAACGAATGAAGAAGACAAACAGTACCTGCTGAAAGCAGTTTTCAAGAACAGGAAGGATTTTCCGAAGAAGCAGAAGGGGGAAATGATGATGAAGTGATGAGTCTGTGCTCTCTGACGTAAGGCGTGATTTCTCGGGACCCCTTATTGTTGTTGAATTAGTCTCATTTTTGGCCAGGAGTGATAAATATGTAAAACGAACACGGGCATCTATGTGGATTAAAAATATAATGTGGTTCTCATTTATGAAACACCCTAATATATACATATATATATATATATATATATATATATATATATATATATATATATATATATACATATATATATATATAAAACCAGGTAAGGAGGTTTGTGACAAAAAACAACTTTCCTAATATTTCCAATTAATAGTAAACGAATAGTGAGTTTATAGGGCATACTCTGGTATTTAACCTCGTAGCAAAAATTGTTGCCTAAAAAATATCGCCCAGTCCAGTCTTTCATGGAGCAATACCATTAAAGTCGTTGAATACGTATCTTCAATAATAATTCCACCAAAGATCTTTCACTAAGCTGTCGCTTCTGATTATTTAATCAAACCTGAAAGTTGCATACTCTTTAAATTCTGATTGCTTTGTGCAAAAAACAGGGGCGAACCCACGCCTGTTTATTACAACTTCTTTCAAAGCAGTCCTAAATCCACTAATCTTTCATCTGAAGCAGGGGTCACATCAAACTATTTTACGATTTCTAACACCTACAGTATGCAGATATATGAATTTAGTACAATATAAGAATCTTATCAGCTTGGTTAATTACTCATTGCGTTTGTATAAAATTAGCTATAATAATAATGATAATATTTGCTGTTCATGATGATTGTTACCACGTTACTATACGAAAGGATTGAAATATATTATTGAAATATTATTGAAATATATATATATATATATATATATATATATATATATACACACAGGGTGTTTCAGGAGGAAAGGTCAATACTTCTGGAGGTGATAGTATCGGTCATTGTGAGAAAAAAGTTCATATGAACAGGTGTCTAATTCTGAATGGTTACAGAGATAGAGCTGTTTGAATCTGATGCGCGCGCAGCTCTTCCTTCCCCCGCGGTGGTCCCATTCAATGGCCACCAAGGTCTCCAGACCTCTCTCCGTTAAATGAATGATGAAAAGTCAAGTTTACAAAAGAAAGGTGGATACACGAGACGAATTGCTCGCGCGCATTTTGGATGCTGCTGCCCGCATACACGCGATCTCGCACACGAGTTGCAAAGTGCATTGAGGTTGACGGTGGGATTTTCGAAAAGTAAACTGTAACAAAT
Organism: Bathynomus jamesi; assembly: GCA_023014485.1. Lineage (NCBI taxonomy): Eukaryota > Metazoa > Arthropoda > Malacostraca > Isopoda > Cirolanidae > Bathynomus > Bathynomus jamesi. Next base: position 536,776 of record JAJOZX010002579.1, read on the forward strand.
TTGTCATTTCTGTATCTGATGCGATTCAAAATGCCAATGTTTAAACATTAAATGTTAGAAACAGTAATTGGTTTCTCTTTCTTGATTACCATTAACAATATATATATATATATATATATATATATTTTTTTTTTAAAGCTATTTTCCAGGTTTATGACGATTTATTTTTCAGAGTTGGCTACAGATATCTAGAGATGGGTGTAAACTAGGGTTTCTTTCCCGGGATCCCGTATGTTTTTAGTTGATTTTTAAATCCCGGGAATAGGAAAATGCTCCCGGGAATTTCCCGGGAAAATTAAATTTTCTTAATTAGCTCTCTATAGTAATTATAAAAATAAGACTCCATGAGTATAGAAGTGTTGCCTGCTAGTGCGACCGGTAGATAGTATCTAGTGATCGCTGGCAACTCTATTAAGTACTAGCGATCGCTGGCAACCAGTAAAAATTGGCACAGAAAAATTGTGCAGCCGTGATGCAACCTTGTTAACCGCCGAGGGAGTATTTGCTTTTATAATGGATGAGTTGTGTCAACAAAAGTCAGGATTTTCCCAGAATTTGAAAAACTATAACACAGAGGATTAGCGAGAGAAGAAACACTACTTTGGTTGGACTCATCCAGTACTTAAACACTGGTAAGAAATATGAAAAACATTATGTAGCTACTCCTGGTTTACCCCCTTTGCCAAACAAAGGATCTTTATTGGATTCGGCAAAGAAAACATTGATAAGGCTTTTCAAGGAAGACGAATCATCATCTAGCTTTTCACAATCAAAAGATGAAGGAAGTCAAGAAATTGAGCAGCCTATGACATTGTCAGACAAATTAGAAGCAGCAATACTATCAAATACTAAACCTAGGCAATCTCAGCATTCTTCCACTTTTTCAGGTCAGGCTCAGAGCATGGGCAAAGTTTTGAAGCAAGAGCTGCAGTTGTTTGAGACAACAGGTAACAGAGCATCAACCATCACCCAACTGTGTGATGCGCTAAAAACCATTCCTCCGACCTCTTTCGAATCCGAGAGAGCATTTTCTGCTGCTGGTTTGTTCATTACTAAGTAAAGAACTCGGCTTAGCGATAAAAGTATCGATTGCTTGTGTTTCCTAAGAAGTTATTACAAAAATGTTTAACTTTTTTTTTTTATATATATAGTCTTTATTTTTTATGTTGGTGAACTATAAGGGCATCAAATTTTAAAAGGAATATTTTTTTGCAGATGTACTGAATTATAAATAAAGGAATTTACGCTTTTAGTTATTATTTATTTCCTGCAAATAATTAATGCGTTCAATAAGTAGTAAAAGCCCCCAATCTAAGACGGATTGGTAAACTCATTTCAAATATAAGTAATAAAGTATAAGTTCAAGCATAAAATAACCGTTTTCTTAAATTTATAATTACTTTCCGGGATCCCGGGAATATACTCCAATTTCCGGGAAACTTCCGGGAAATCCCGGGATAAAAAATTCCGGGAATTCGAGAAACCCTAGTGTAAACCCCTTCATATATATTATATATATATATATATAATTTATGCCTGATTTCTGAATATACAGGGAGCGGAATAAGACTGTTTACCGAGAATAACGGAAGCACCTTGTGAAAAATAATATTTATCATTTACTACAGAAATTAGTATAAGAAGAGTTAAAAATTTGGGGACATGGAATATATATGATAAAAAAAATAAAAATAATAGCTTAAGAAATACGAACGAGAAATATATATATATATATATATATATATATATATATATATATAATATATATATATATGATACACACACACCGTGCATGGAACAAGGAACTCTTCTGGGATAATTATAATGTTATAATGTTACAGACCAACAAATACCCTTGGATCCACTCATGGTTGGTCTACCTAACTGTGTTCGTAATTGTGTATGTCCTCCGTGGTGGCGGAGGGGACCTACAATTTTACGTGGGTTCCGAACCACAAGAACATAAGAAATTTATGCAAAAACTGCCTGTACATTGGCAACGACCAATTTTTGCATAACTAATTAATTATCAATTTAAAACTAATTAATTATCGATTTAAAACTAATTAATTATCGATTTAAAACTAATTAATTATCGATTTAAAACTAAAGATAGAATCCTTGGATCCAGAGGATCAAGTCATAATAGACTACTATCCACAAATATGTTACACTCTATATCTATTTATAACCGACATGCAAATATATCAGATCCAAAGAATCCAGTAAATTTCATTACGGTATCCATCAATACTAGTACCTTGCCAACGAAAAATAAGTCACGGTCCATGTCGATTGCGGACCAAGTCAAAATTTACATATACATTACAATATATATACTTAGGAGGAAAAGTGTAGGTGTGGCTGTAAAGACTGTACAGTAATGTAGAATGTGTGTGCACCCATTTTGGGTCTCCCATTTAAAGGTGTTTGTGGGGCAAGTGAAGATCATGAGTTTTTCAATACTTCACAGTACTATGGGGGGGCACCGCTAGGCAGAGGAATCTCTTTAAATGGGGTGTTTAAGGACAGAGAGTATCCCCTAACCCAAGATGCTGCCTCCCTATATCCCACAACACTTGTGTTGAGCTGTGGGATCGATCACCACAAAGCCTTACTTTTACTACCTTAAACTATACCCAATCTGTCAACATATTTGTCTAATCGATTTTTAAACATGTTTATAGAAATGCTACTAATTACTTCTACCGGCAAACTATTCCAGCTATTTACTATTCTATGCGTAAAAAAGTTTTTGGCAACTGCTGTCTCGAACCTTCTACTTGTCAACTTACACCCGTTATTTCTAGTCCTACTATATTGAGATATTTCGAAAAAGCTATCGAACCCATTCATAATTTTGAAAAACTGGATTAGATCACCCCTCAGCCTCCTAGTCTCGAGTGTTGTCAATTTTAACTCCTTAAGCCTATCCTCGTACGACTTTGACCTAAGCGACGGAATCATCTTAGTTGCTCGTCTTTGAACTCTTTCGATTTTGTCTATATCTTTGCGCATATACGGATTCCAAAATTGGATCGCTTACTCCAAATGGGGTCTAACTAATGATTTATAAAGAGGAACTATAATATCGCGCGATTTGTACTCAAAATTTCGAGCTATAAAACCTAACACTTTGTTCGCCTTATTGACCGCTGCTGTACTTTGTTTCGCTACTTTTAAATCACCTGTGACTATAACTCCTAAATCTTTTTCCTGCTCTACGCTTGTTAAATCTTTTCCTGACATACGATACGCAAAATTACCGTTACGCGAACCTATATGCAAAATTTTGCACTTATCAACGTTAAATCTCATTTGCCATGTGACTGACCAATCAACGATTTTATTCAGATGTTCCTGGATTTAACCTCTATCTTCGTCATTAATCGCCCTATCACCCAGCTTCGTGTCATCCGCAAACTTTGAAACTGTGCTGACTAGGCCGACATCTAAATCGTTAATATATATAAGAAAAAGCAAGGGGACCAATACAGAACCCTGAGGAACGCCACTCCCTACATTAGCCCAACATGACTCCGCTCCATCAACGACCACCCTCTGTTTCCTACCTCGCAACCACTCTTCTAGCCAATTTATTACTACACCCCTGATTCATGAGCCTTAGTTTTTTCAATGAGTCTTTTGTGGGGCACGGTGTCAAACGCTTTTTGAAAATCTAAATACACTACATCAACCGCCCTATGTCTATCGTAAACGTCAACCACGCCTTGGAAAAATTCTAAAAGATTAGTTAAGCAAGATTTGTTTCGCCTAAAACCGTGCTGCGTATTTCTAACTAGTTTATGCACTTCTAAGTGTTCGACTATACGATCCCTAATTATTGATTCCAGTAGCTTACCTACAACAGACATTAAACTGATTGGCCTATAATTTCCCGCCACACACCTTTATCGCCTTTCTTAAAGATAGGTGTTACCTTTGCTAACTTGAAATTATCTGGTACGCACCCCTCAGAAATAGACGCATTAAAAATCTTTGTTAGCGGCACATCAATGCTATCTTTTAATTCTTTTAGTTGTATGGGATATATGGAATCCGGCCCCGGTGATTTACGCGTTTTCATTTTATCAATATAGCGCTTTACCTCCCCTTCACTAACCACGATATTATCCAAAATATTACCATTATCAAAAGGTATTATGTCTTTACCGTATTTACCGTCACGAGCTATGGAGATTTCAAATTCGCGCTTGGACTTTTTTATTACCCTTTTCGCTTCACGTCTTAGAGATATGTAGTTGTTTCTTAACAACAGATTATCTTTATCGCACTTATATAGCCTATAAGCCCTATCTCTACTCTTTATAATGTCTCCTACTCTAGAAGTAAACCACAAGGGATTGTTGTTTACTTTCGCACGCTTAATTTTGTACGGTACACATTCCTCATTTATAGTCCTAAATACCGTTTCGAACGATTCCCACATTAGTTTTGCGTTGGCGTTCCCCATTACGTTTTCCCAATTGACGTGTGAAAATTTATTTCGAAATTTACTAAAGTCTGCGTGCTGGAAGTTAGGAATTTTAGTCGAGTTAGTTGGTTTCGAGTGACTTACTGAGAGGACAACTGAGAGGGTTAACTATTAATTTTTGGCTAAAAATATAATAGTTACCCCTTTTTCTTTGATGTATTCAATCTGACGTGAAGGCAGCGAGTCTTTTGCTTATATTGAGGTTCCAAATGTAGCAGAGCTAGGCTGCTTTAAACCCTAGATCCATGTCCCAAAGCTGGATCCTGTCTGCTTTGCAGATAGCTGGTGAGGGAAGCTATATTTATGGGACCTCTTTGCGAGTGACCCGTTGCCCACGTCGGGCTAGCATCATGAAAAAGAAAAACTATGGCATTTGTCATTTACCATTACTTATTCGGACTATAGTGGATTTAATTATCCCAGAAGAGTTCCTTGTTCTATGCACGGTCTGTGTGTATCATAAAAAACTCAGGGGACCATTCTGAGTTCATTCCCATATATATATATATACAGTTATATTAAATAATTAAACATACTGAAAATAATATTAAATATATTGAAAATAAAAAACAATAATTTACACTTTATTCCACCAGCGGGGTTTTTAGTGGCGCCAGGAGCCGAAAGACAACAACGGAATTATAGTATCGGTAATAAACTTCCCTTCGCTGGAACCTTATTTCTACTCTCTAGATGTCATAAAGATTAAACTCACAGGATACAGGCAACCTTCACGGGCAATTAATTTTTTCAAATTTATTTTCCAGTTTTAGCGCTTCTCTATCTCTCACTTTAAAAACCTACGAGAATTGTGCCCGAAATCCAAATTTATTTTCGATTGTCACTAAGATCCTTCCTTTTCTGATTACCTGACTGCGATACAGGTAAGGCCCTAAAACCCCAGTATATAGTACGGTAGATCTCGCCTTCACGCACAGTTGATTTTCCAATTTTATTTAGATGGTTATCATAAACTTAATCCGACACGATCAGCCCTCGATTGCCAAATTTATTTTCCAAACAAAGCGCTTCTCTCTCTCTCTCTACGATTGGGTATATCTGACACGCCCCAAATTTCACGGGACATCCAATCACAGTACAGTAGGCGCCGCGTGAGAACGGCCCAAGACCTCTGGTTGGAGGCTAGGCGTGCTTACACGTTATGCCCCGGCCAAATTTCACCGAGGGCCAATAGGAAAATCGCGATTCGGATATTGTGGGATGTTCACAATTACTACCCATCTATAAAAGGGGGCATTTTCATCACAAGAATACACTTCAGTTGTTTTTATCGGCCAGTGCTATAGAAATGTCTCGCAATGAGTCAGTCACAGCAGCTTTACATCTCCTCGGAATTGTTTGAAGATAAAGATTTCTACGCGAAGGCAACGCGCGTAATTTTCGCCGCTGTAGCCCGGAACGCGCTACTTTCAACGCAGCCCATTGCAGAAATTTGCGACGGAGTGCAAGAACCGAACATTGAAGACGATATTAGTATGTAAGTAATTAATTTAGTTTGTGATTCGGGCAATATACATCGTTTCATTCATTGCAAGTGTTATAATTTTTTAAAATTCGTAATAAGACGAAGTGAAAGGATATCTGCTTTGTGATTATAATTTGCTGGGCATTTTCTCTTATTGCAACTCTCTACCCATATATATATATATATCTGTCGTAATATAACCTAACCGGTACATAATATAGTCTAACCTAACCTAGCCTAACATAGCCTAACCTAATATAGCCTGACCGGTTGTAATATAACCTAACCTAGCATAGCCTAACCAGGATATGATATAGCCTAACCTAACCTAGCATAGCCTGACCGGGCGTAATATAACCCAACCTAGCATAGCCTAACCTAACCTAACCTAGCATAGCCTGACCGGGCTTAATATAACCCAACCTAGCATAGCCTAACCGGGTCATAATATAACCTAACCTAACCTAGCCTAACCTAACTTAACATAGCACAGCCTGATCGGGCGTAATGTAACCTAACCTAGCATAGCCTAACCGGGTCATAATATAACCTATTTTAAATGTAGTGAACGTTACGTTGCAGGATTTTAATAGTGGACTCTTTCTTGTTTATAATTATTTAGTAATCTCATTTTTCCTTTTATTCTGAGTTTTTCTTGTTTTCTACAACGAAAAAATTAATCTCAGGGCTCTTTCTCGTTTATACGGACGTCTATTTATTAATGTTAATCGGGGTGTTTCTTTTTAAAATTTGACATTTACGATATGTACCGTTTTAATTATGTCGTAGATAACATCATAACATTCGTTCTCTATTTATTACCCGGTTTTCGGATTAACTGTTTCGGTTTAACATTTTCTTTCGTGTTATTATTTTTCTTATTATTCTAGCTAACTCCAGACAATTGTATTGAACCTAGGGGTACGTGTCTTTGTGATTAGCGTAATATATATGGTTGGGTAGCCTAGTGATTAAGACGCTGGGCTGGTGGTGGTTCGGAGTCCACGTTAAACAGTAGGTCTAAGGTGGATTGACAGGCTTTACCTTCATCAGAATGAACAATTCGAGTGGAAGCAAAACCAGGGTTAACCAAAGCATTGAATAACGGCATTGAATATTTTATTAAATTTTCCCGGGCGTCCTAATCGGCATTTCTCTTTAATTAAACTTTAATTAAATTTAACTTTAAATAAAAAGGATTCAACATGAACTAATCATGTTAATTTCTTCTTAAAGGACGATACGGAGCGCGATCGTGTTATAGCAACTTCTCGTGACAGCTTTGATGAAAGGGGAATAAATAATTTGGAGGCTATACCGCACAGCCAACCCAGTGACATGAATACCGAGGTCGAGGTATTGTCTCACATCCGGTCCCACGAACGCCAGGTCATCGAGGAACTAATGTAAGTTTTTTGTCTACTCCTCGCATTTTATAGTAAATGTTTCATTAGCAGGTATCCTCAATTATAGCCTAGTTTGCATTAGCACTGAGCTATGATTTCTGAACACAAATCGATTTATGAAAAAGTGGACTTTAATTAAAAAGAATCAGTATGAACTAATCGTGTTAATTTTTCCCTAAAGGACCGATGCGGAGCTCGATCGTGTTATAGCAACTTTTCGTGACAGCTTTGATGAAAGGGGAATAAATGGTTTGGAGGCTTTACCCCACAGCCAACCCAGTCACATGAATACCGAGGTCGGGGTATTGGCTCACATCATGTCCGACGAATGCCAGGTCATCGAGGACCTAATGTAAGTTTTTTGTGGTAAAGAACAAAACACCAAACACATTGTATTTTCATTTAATTTATTAAATGGTAGAAAGCATGTTTCAGTATAAATCGGCTTACAGAACTAGCGTCCATTAATAAGATTAACATTAATGGAGACATTTTCAATTGTCACTAACACAATATAGTTAAAATATATATACACCTTTACACAATACAGCGAGTGCGAACAAAAGGGAACCTTTTTTTATTTGTCTACATATCATTTCATCATTCATCTCAGTGTCGCACAAATCGATTAATTTAAAAAAATTTATAAATCTTTTCCCACGTGACATGTGCAGGAGAAATGAAAGGCAATACATGCCACAAGTATTGCTAAAATATTCTTGGAAACAGTAAGGATTCCAGACAATTTCAGGAACAGGTATCTGTTCGATAAATTGTACAACCACAGGGTTACTCCAGAGTTGAGTGCGGAATGAATCAAAATAGTACATTCTTTCCCTATTTTAAAAATAAACTGCAAACCAATGAATTCCCACATTACCAACAATGTCCGTATTGACGATAATCCCATACCAATCTCTCGTAGTTGGCAATTTCAATATTTTATTCGCAAACACGCCGATAAATTTGGAGCGTGTGATTCGGTCACTTTTCATTACTCTCTGGAGTGTATTCGGGTCCATTTTAAAGGTCTGTGACCACGTTCCTGAAACGGTCAATTTCTATTAGAGCCTGTGATTCGAGGTACAAGAGTATATTAATAGGCGCCTCTATAGGTTTGGCAAATTCCGACCTGAATGAGATGTTCCCACTTTGTTGTGGACTTAAGTGTGTATTTATACTAGCACATAAGTCAGGGGTAATATCAAATGAGTAAAGGTTAAATTCTTCGAAACATTCTTTCTGCGTTACGTCAAACCCAAGCTCGTCACAGGCACCTATATTATGAGCCAGACTAGTATAAGCTCTCGCGCAGAGCGGGAACACAGCGTCTGATGAGTAATCTGCTGTCCCCCCAATGCATTTACGTATAGTTATATTTTAAGGCCGAAATTCTCGAATTTAAAGGCGCTCTTTTTATATTTTCCATTCGTCGAAGCGTGATCCTACATTCCAACTAATATCCTTTTAGGTAGAACTCCCAGGGCCACATTTTCTAGCTGCTTCGAAGCCAACCCGGCGGGCACAGTGTATAGTTTGATCTGTATTATGTTAATTGGGTATTTTAATGTTGCGTGTATTCAATTTTTTTCAATTTCTACATATTTCAGAGAACTCAATTTCACTCGCCGTACACGTAAATATGTTTCCATGATATGACTCACAACGGGTTTTGCGCCCTCTTCTTGATCAGGTCCAAGATTTATGCAGACCTCAGGACTCGTGCTGTTGAGCTTTAGTTTCAGGTCGACGCCGTTCATGAGCAGTTCCTCCTGGAACGTGAAGTCTGTATGATGACGCCCAAAACATTCGTATATCTTTTTTTTAGAATTTTTAAATTTATCCTTTATACTACTTTCATCTTTAGTCTGATAATAGCCCTCGGTGGTTAAAAAGTGTCATTCGCCTCTTTTTAAAAGTTGAGGACATTTTCCAGATAGGCTTATAGGTGATAATACCCCGTTCCTGCCGAGATGTTAACCTGATTTAAATACACCTCCCACTGGCTGAACATGGAGTGTAGAAAGTTGGTTTCAGGGTAAGCAGAGTAACTATCATCGCCGTCCGTTCAATCTGAATGGGCTATACGCAGTTTGGCTTACATGTGCATGCAGCTCGGATCAAAAAAGTATGGGCCTGAGCTGGGTTTCACGAATTCTATAGGAGCACTCGGTGAACTCATTGTGTTTAATGGGTTAATTGTAATAAAGTCGCTTTGCTCAATAGAAACCTGAGTAGGTTGCATATGAAAGGGGGACAGTTCCGATTTACAACATTGTGAACTACACGGATGGATGAAACGCGCCATGACGAGTTAAAAATAGTACCACCTCTCTCGACAAGTAGTAATCAGTCTATGATTCATGAGAGTAGTGTCTCAGCTTATATCAGTTAAAAAAATGATCAGCCATACGCTTCATACGCTTAGAACACTTCTTTTTTGATGACCTTTTAAGTTTAGCGCCAAGTGTTGGTAACCCCTTCTTGCTGACAACCCTCTTCTTCTTTCCGCCACCAGGCATTTTTCTCTTTGCATCTTTGATGATTTCGTCCCATGTACGTTTTAAATGTTTTTTAGAGCTTCTTAGGTTTAGTTCCACCCATTATGTCTTCTATCCTGTTAAAACCTGGTTGTAACACCTTCCTCCCTATTTATCTGGCCCCATTCTTCAACAGTGGGACAACGGTGCGTAGTGTGGTGGAAAAAATGGACCCAAGCCCACTCCCACGCTGATATCTCTCCCCTCAATAGACTGTGAAAGGCCTACGGGTCATTATAACTGAAAGCGTCGAAAGTGTAGCTTCACTGTTAAGCTCCCATCACCGAATGGTAATTTTTTTTCCCTCATTCGTTCTTAGATATATTGAGATATTGGTTAATAGATTTGTCGCAACATTCACATAATGGGGTTTGTCATATGTAATGCTCAAACTTTTCCCTCTATGGTTGGGGATTTGTGCAATGCGCAGCAGGGGCAACTGGGTGTCCACAACAAATTCATGCTCTACGATATTGCTGTAAATATTGCACATGTCTGGGGATGGGGAGCTTTCACCCAATTTCTCCATCTTCAGCTGATACATTAAGCTGGACAAGTTATGTTGTGCCTCGTGAAAGGTATCTCTTTGGAGAGCCGCACTATATCGACCTTCTGCCACAATTGTGAACAGCTCCTTGTCTTTAATATTTCTACTAATCGTTGATTTTAACTTCAACGTGCTTGCAGGCGTGTCTATGTTTACGACTTTAAAAAGTAAATCGTTTGTCAGGTATGACTATTCAAGACTCTTGTTTAACCCGTCACAATGTCCATGGCTGTGTCATAATGTCCGAATCCTAGTGTTACATTTGTACAATAGTACTGTACCTCACCGAACAAGACTGATCGCATAGCATTGTCTAAGCTTATGCCTAATTTTTCACACTCATCGACTCTTCTAAGGACCAGAAATATGATCTGATCATTTTCAAGAGTTAAAAATTTTGTTGCTAACTGGAGTTCACATAAACCCACCTCGTACGAATCACGTTCCAACTCAATGGGCCCGTGGAGTTCTGTCACAATGTTGGCCAGGGTGTTGTTAGGATGTACAGACAGAGAAGAAGAGGACAGGAGTGTGATATAGAAGTGGTTAGGCGCTATGTTTCATACTATTTAAGCTTCATCATTGCAGCAGCTTTTATGTAAGTGTTGAAGCTTTCTGGATAACCTAGCCATTTCACCAGGTACATTTTTCTCTTTCCTGAACATTTGCTGATTAAATTTTTTTCAATTTTAAACACACTTTTTCCTAAATTAAATGTCACTTTCTGCAACTCCTCGCGGTAAAAGCCTCCAGCGATTTCTTCTCCATTCAAATCTTCAGCGTAATACATCATTATCTCGCCTTTAGGTCTCATAGCACGAACTTTAAAAATCTCACGTGTCCATCCTTGCACAAATCCCTTCGCGAATTTAATTCCCGAACGTGATAGCCTTACATAATTATTGATTTTGAAATGTGTAGAGTGAGGTGGTGGTGCTCCACTTCTTCTCACCTGTGTGCGCATACCTCTTTCTAAAACTTCATTAGGTGTTGTGCCAATCGTACGGTGATGTGAACGGTTGTACGACGAGGCCAATTATCCCAGAATGTTTATCTATCTATATGTGTTTTTATGTGTAAAAGAGCGATGCATGCGTTCCTTTATGGTACGTTGAACTCTTTCAGCTAAAGAGTCCTTGTGTATAGAACTGCAATGTAGTAACTGATATTAAACTCTGTCAGCATGTTCTGAAAAGCTCGGCCTAGAAATTCTTTCCCCATATCCGTAAAAAATAACCAGGAACCCTATCTTCTTTGAACATCAACGTTTTGGTAGCTTTAGCAACGGTTTCAGGCGATTTATTTTTCAGAGGAATTAGTCACAGATATCTAGAGAATACATCTATTATGAGTAGGATGTTATACACTGAATATTTCAGCAATATCTGTTAAATCCGCTTGCCAAATAGAGTCAATCGAAGCCGTTGTTGTCTTGGCTGTTTTAAACCTTTTTCTCACCGGCTTATGAAGAGTATAAGCATCCTGCTCCCGCAAAAACATCTCAACATCTTTTTTCCTTACTCCGTAAACACCTCTGTGCAGTCTATTAACGCCGCCATAGGAGGTGGGGTTAGAAATGTCATATTAACGTTTTCTTAATATGTTAGCCATTTTCGTATTTTAGAGACACCTGGATAAGGTTGGGCTTTTTTTCTCTTCATTCTCCTCTTCAGAGACGCTACTGCTGGGAGCGACGGCGTACTCAGTTGTTACATGCGAGGCATGATCCAAGTCTTTTAACTTATTCAGATTTCCTATCCTGTTGGTGAGGGCCTGTCCCACTTTCTCACCAGATCATGGACAATGTCGACGATATTAGATCTCTGTACCCTTGTTCCTCCAACAATAACCTCGACTGTATTGGCCCAATGTATGATGGGGTCCTCACTCAATAGATTATAAAGACTTAAGCCTTTATTCCGCAATGTAGGTGGGAGACTACTTTTTTATACATGTTCAATGTATTGCGTTCCGTTATTCTTTGGTTGGTCATCTCTAAGGTCGGGCCCAGGTCCTATGTCGCCATGCTCATCGTTGCTGGCGCTGTGCCTCATAACCACGGGAAGCTCTGTCAGATTCTTCTAATCTTCGTACTCATGAAGAAATTTCTGCAAAGCCTCTTGGTACAAGATCCTTTTTTCATCAGGTGACTTTTCACTGTTTAATAGGGCTAACAATTCTCTTTCCATTCTTTTAAGCCTACTTTTACGGGGTTCTAGAATCGTGTCTGGATTCTTTGAACTTTGCAATGAAGCATACACCTCGTGCGGGATCACTACCACTTTCTTCATTATATCAATCTAGTCAGTAAAGGTCACAAAACTGAAAATAAGATGGGGAGAAATGATCCTCCTCTTTGTACAATAATTCGCTTTTTCTTCCCCACCTTGTGACTTTTACGAGCGAGCGCACGTATTATGTTCTTGTAACGACGTAAGCGAGCCTTCTGAGGGGGTTTCATTAACACATTACAATTTATAACATTAATGGAGATGTCACAGATGCATTTTAAAAAGTCGAAGTCGATATTTTTAACAAACATCTGTTGCAGTGCCCGGGGAAAACGTTGATAGATAGCCTATTTATCATTCTGGAATATACACCGTTTCAAGCTCGTTTGGGAATATATTTGTTCTTAGAAGCACCCTAAACGTGTTTCGCGGGTGAAGGTCACAAAGCAAATATCCGTAACGCTGACTTGTGGTCTCTTTTTAAACCTCCAAAAACTCCTTTCGCTGATTCGGGAACATTTGATCGGCTAATGCCCAGTAGCGATTATAATGGGGGGCAAAGGGGACATTTGCCCCAGGCCCCAGATGCTGACCGGCCCCAAGATACTGACCGACCCCAAGAAACTATGTAAACGCTATAATCTACTGTTGAAATAATTGGTCGACCGTGAGGAAGAAAAAAAAAATTCTAGATTCCACTTCTACAAAACCTACTTTAGTATCCCATTTATGTGAACAAAGTATACATTTTTTGTAATCACATCTTTGTTTTTGTTTCGTTTTCTGTTGATCGATCCCAGTCAGCTGATCACATCACTCATGTATGATGTATCAGGTAAAGAACTGTGTTTTTCCAGTTTTTTTCTAGTGACAACGGCCCGAAAATATTCATTGCCCCCGGCCCTAACAATGCTTAATCCGGCCCTGCTAATGCCCCAATTTGTGACACATCTCTACATTGCGCGAATAAAACTGGATATTGGGTATTTAACGACACGTCGCGCATGTATCTATTTTTGAAAAATAGATTCTGATTGATGAAGAATACGCTTATGTTAAGATGGTGGGAGAACACTGTAAATGTCTCGGCAAACGTTTTATCCATTTCCAACATGAGATCGTCAATTACAATGACTATGCCCATTTCCCTTTAACGAATTAACGTCATATACACATTTGTGGAAAAAAATATCATCTTGGTACTTGTTGAACACTGATTGATACGTCGAATAGCACCATATTACTTGATGCACAAATTTTGAGAACATCTCCCCCTTATCGTTAATGATTTTAAGCATAAACAGTTTTACAACATCCTGTAGGGTCAGATATAATGCATGTGGACGGGCTTGTGAACCTGAATTTTTATACAGACTCCATCTCTAACACGTCACACCCCTAATGGGTCATTTACAAAATATAACAAAATTTAAGTGCTGCTCCTTATATTCTTGTTTTTCTTATGCCACAGAACCGTGAATGACGACGATGTACAGCCCCCCATCATCGATATCACAGATGATTCCGATGACCGTGTAGCTACAAAATTCTTCCCCGCTGACGAACGCTCACCAGCGACACCTGTAGCATGCGACAATTCAAAGCGGAAGCATGATGAAGAACCCTTCACGTCAGGTATAAAGCGTGCCAGGATTGCGCCGGTTGTTAGGACCCCAGTAATAGAGCCCCAACTCTCAACGTCTTACGACACAACCCCCACAATAGTACCTTCTCAAATATACCCCATTATTCGTGTTCAGTTCCAGGTACTTCCTTCACAGCAGCAGCAGCTTCTCGTGCTGTGGAGGAAGGTATAACATTCGAGTTGGTGCGCACCGCTATCCCCGCCCATGCCCTGGCTAGAATTCGGTACGTGGTCATGTTGACCCTGGATCCCTGTATACCAACGGTGTTGGGCTGCGACACGTAGTTGAACGTATTGTGAAGTTTGCCCTTTAGAACCGCGATGAACGTGCAGTCCGGACGAGGTTGTCCTTCAGGTTCGGTTGAGATGTCGGGGACGTAGATGATTTTTGGGTAGTAATACCGTTCAGACGATTGGCACCTGTAGACATAGAATATATCTTGGGCCGTATAATGCAGGCCTCTCAAAGTAGTACAACCTTCAATATGGACAACTTCATGGTAGATATTGACAGAGTATTCCGGGTTGCGGGTCATAGTGCCACACCTTATACTCTTAATTTCAATTCTCCGGTTAGCAGAAAGCATTTAAACGTCGATCGTGGTTGCGGCTTTATAGCAATAGTCTTAGCTTATATGCTCACTGTGCTAAATACATGGACGCAAAAAATTTGGTTGCCTACGGTTGTGCAGCGTGCCCGTAAACTGGCTTCAGATTGCAAGCTTGAGTTTGAGTGTAATATGGGTCCTGAAGAACTGAGAAGGGTCGAGCAGGGAATGAATGCTCGTATAGTCGTATTTGGAATGGATGATCGTCGTAGGACTGCGTATGTTTTTAAAAACTGTGTAAGAGATCGTACAAGACCTCTACTTATTTTAGGATTGTCAGGAACATCGTATCTCCCCATCCGTAACATAAGGACTCTCTTCGCTAGTTATGATAACAATCGAAAATATGGAAGGCATCATGATTTATGTAAGGGCTGTCTCGAGTTTGCGGATGATATAGTGAAACATTGTAAGGAGTGCTACATGGTATGTGAGCAATGTAAAAGCCCCAAATGTGAAAGTCGTGTAGTTGAAACCGAGAACAGGGAATGTAATGTGTGTAGATGTACATTTTTCATTAATAATTGCTTTGAGCTCCATAAGTTAATTGGCACTTGCAGGAAAATGAGAATCTGTGAAGGTGGCATGTTTCATATGATGGATAATTGGGGCAAGTTTGTGCATAAATGTAATTAAATTCACTGTTCTAAATGTCATGAAAAATATAAAGCGGATGGAGTGAAGCATGTATGTTATATGAAGGATGCCAAGCCTAAAAATAGGCCTCGTATAACCCTGTATTACGATATAGAAACATACACGAACGCTGAAACCAAAGAGGTTATTCCACATTTACTCGTAAGTAGACTATCTGTGCTGAGTGTATGGAGATTGAACGTGATGAGTGTCACAAATGTGGTAAGCAGACAAACGTTTTTAAAATGCTTGCACACCGACAGCACTGTGAAACTCTTTGTGAACTATATTGTCAAATTAGCGGACAAGTTAAAAAATATGACTGTATATTCTTGCCCATAACGGGGCCAAATTTTACACACAGTTCCTTTATAAGGAGTTGCTTGAACACGAGTCGTCTGCGATATTTACAGGTGATCCCTTGAAAAGAGGCAACAAACTAATACAGATGCAGATAAGAGGTAATGTACAGTTTAAAGACACCCTGCCGTTCACACCATGTAAATTAGCAAAGCTACCAAAGGTCATGGGCGTAGCCGCTGAAGTTTCAAAAGGTATTTCCCTTACACATTCCTTACTAGCGAAACTTTAAATGATGTAAGACTACCTCCCACGAACAAATACTTTAACTACACCAACACGAGTGATAGTGAGCGTGAAGAATTTGTCCGATACTACAAACGTTTTAATGAAGCTAGTCCATACAATACAGCTGATGAATGTGAACGTTATTGCGTGAATGATGTGCGCGTGCTTAAAGTATGTTTCCAGGCCTTTAGAAGGATGTACATAGCCCGTTACAAATGCGATCCGCTGCAAGTCGCAACCACGATCGCTCATTATGCTTTACGGTGTTCAAGAATAACTTCATGCCTAAAGACACCTTAGCCGTCATTCATAGAAACAATCCCCGCAGTTATGGGCACAAGGCTATTTACTGGCTCATACACCTGCAGCAACAGACCGGGGTATACATAAAACACGCCCGCAACACCGGGGAAGTACCCATTAAGGTCAATGGTCGTGTTTTTTGGGGAGGGGGTTATGCAACAAATCAATGCTGCAAAGGGGGAGAGACCTTCGGGGGAATAAGGGAGGATGATCTCCCCCAAAGGGGTAGCCTTAACCTAAGAGAGGTAGAAAAAGGAGAAGGAGGAGGTCTTTGGGGGAGAAGTTGGGATGTCTTCACCACCGGAAGGGAAACCTAACCTAAGCCTTAACCTAAGAAGGAGAGAGCGTTCTTTATTCCACCGGAATCCGGCACATTATGTGCATCCAGAGGCCAAGCAGCGGTTATATAGAGGGTTGTGAGTTGCCAGATATCACTTATTTATATATGGAGGGGTTACCAGAGAGCACTATTTATTTATTTATTTAGGGATGGGTTGCCACATATTTTTTTTTAATTTAATTATGTTCAAGTATACCTTATTAGGGTGAGTTGCCAGGTTGCGTCATTTATTTTAACTTATTTAGACGAGTTTCCACTTATGTATTTATTTATTAAAGGCAAGAGCGACTTTCTCCTTAAAGTTGTTCAGGAAGAGAACTAATTATTTAAACGATTCCCAATATTAACAATAAAAGAAATACAGTAGACAATTAATCCATGGCGTAGCAAAAGAAATCATTCATCTTAATATTAATAATAAAAGAATACACAGGACTCTTTACATTGTGCATTATTCCAATAACATATTCTCTAAGAATATTATTTAATTTACCTATAATTCTTGAAACGCTTTCATTTATTCTAACACCTTAGAATGTATACTGTCTATTTACTTTTGACAATCCTTTCTATACACCTTCTATATTTTTTATAAACCAAAATCCGCAAAATCAAGAAGAGGATTTCTTTATTCATTTGTTTTCAAACTAATTTCAAACAAAAATATCAATACATACTTTATACAGGGTGTCCGAGAATTATCTGTACAAGTTTTGGCTGTTATTAAAAGTCAACCATGAAGTGTAGAAATTCCAGTGTTGTCCCATTTTACAGAGAATCTCATTAAGTTTTTTCTGATACCAAGTTTTGACAAGTTTTTTAGAAATTCCAGTGTGTCCGAAAATTATCTGTACAATTTCATCTTTTAATAAAATTCTTGATAACACACGTAAAATTCTTAAACAAGATTATTTAGAATCTCTATTTTCAAAAGTTTCTTTTATTAAAGTAACGTTGTTACAAACATTCGATATGTGCACCATCAGTGATTCGCAAAACATCAAATCGATAATCCAAATGTTGCCATATACGCTGCAGCATATCTACATCAATTCTCTCAATAGCAGCTGTGATTCTTGCTTTTAAATCATCAATGTCTGTCACCCGCGTACAAAAAAGAAAAAACTTGTAAAAACTTGTTATCAGAAAAAACTTAATGAGTTTCTCTGTAAAATGGGACAAAACTGGAATTTCTACACTTCATGGTTGACTTTTAATAACAGCAAAAAATTGTACAGATAATTCTCGGACACCCGGTATATATATATATATATATATATATATATATAAAAGAAAAACTAATTATTTTAAGTAACTTCACCTAAAGGGTCTATTTACTTTTGTCATTCCTCTGTATATATATATATATATATATATATATATATGTTATACGGGACGAATGTCAGACGCAATATTGAAAGACGAAATAAATAAGATAAATGTTGTACACTAACAAGCCCCCCCTTCTTGAATATCCTACAAGAGCAGGCGCTCGTCTTTTTCTCAGTGATTGACACGAGAATCTGCTTAAATTTTCTCTAAGCCCTTAAGCACGCACCAGAAATATGAAATATGATATCAAAACCGTCAGTCATTTTAATCAAAGGCGCTCAGATGCACTTTTGCGACATATTGCGCTCGCTGTTTGCCCATGTATCTTCCGAGCTAACATCTCACATCCGCTCCGAGTTTCAGGATGGGAACCTAGACTCTGAGAGGCAAATATTTTCTTGGTCTCATGGTGACTCACCTCTCTGACGTATGTGAGAATGGATTTCTTCCTATATAAGGAGGGGTCCAGCCATTGAAGGACAGATTCTAGATTGTGAGTAGCTCTCGGCCAGACTTTGGGTAGAGCTCGTCACCTGAGTCTCCGCGGGTAACGGGTGCGGGTTACCTCGTATGCATTAGTTTTGCTTCGAGACGATTTTAGTACGGGCTTAAGGGTAGTAAGTCTTTGCAAGAAATCGCTCTTCATTTTATCACGGGTAACGAGGTGAGAGTTGCCCCGTATGTCATTAGCGTGCTTTTCAAGCGGTTCTAGAAAGGACTCAAGGGTGTAGTCACGAGAAGGGAACCGTTTGACCTTTGAACTAACGTAACTTATACCCCGGGTGAAGGGTGAATTTCACCTACCTCAAATCGGGAACGAGCTTTATATCGGAATATCGGAATCGATGATCTGACTGAAGGAAACTTTAGCAGACTTAATCCGTTTATTTTTTAGTGACCTTAAATGTCACTCGTAGAGTAAAGAACAATCTATTCATAGCCCGGTGAACTTAATTTAAAATAGACCTTGTGAACTTAAAGCAAAGCAAAGTAGTATAAACTTTCGCCTGTAATCCGCTTATTCAAATTTAATAAAAGAACCTAAAATTAAAGCTGACTCTCAATTAATCCCATCAGAATTAATCTAAACACGACGAGTGGAACAAGGGCTAAGGAAAGCTCCCGGATTCTGTAAGTGACCCCAAAAAGGGGGTCAGCACACTCTGTTCAAAGGGGTACTCTATTGTACTTGAGGGTTAAACTCACCGGGTAACCCGCCAAGTATAATATATATATATATATATATATATATATATGTATATATATATATATATATAAGATGCGTCTTCACAATTTCGTACATTTTTTTTCGTTCATCTTAATATTAATTCTTTCGATTTGAGAAATTTACACACACACACACATTTATATTAAATTTCCCATATGAAAACAGGTTTAATAATATGTAGTGGATATACTGAACCGTATATTAAATTTGGTAATAAACATTTATTCTCATAGAATATCATTTATTTTCACATTATGTTGAGAAGAGAAGGATTGGATGCAGGTAAACGTAAGGCTCGCATCTGGCTAGCCCGAGGCCATTTGAAGACATTAAAGTTCCATTTGGCCTAATTTCATCCCAAAGACACATCTTCCTACTTTCTCTCTCATCTGTTTGTTTTTCTGTTACTGTATATAAATGTTTTTAGATTTTATTAACTTCGTTGTTTATAAGTCTTATTTTTCTTTGCGTGTAATTTGCATGGTATCTTCTTTCTTCATAGTCGTGTTAATCCTTTACATCATTTAAATGAAAAAAATTAAAATGTTTATTATTATTATTATTATTATTATTATTATCATTATTATTAATACTATTATACATTTTTTTCCAAAATTAAAACACATGCACTTTGGAAGTACTCAACAATTGGAATTGAATAAAATTACTTTTGCTAGTGAAGGTAAAACTGCACACACACACACACACACACACACACACACAACACACACACAGAAAGAAAGCCTTGTTTATTCTATATGGATATAATATTCATAGCTTTAATTTTTCATAAGTATATTGAAACTCATTTACCGAGTTTATTTATGATGGTCATAGTCACAGCAAATTTTTTTTTAAAATATGAAAATGGATCGAAAAGAAAACGGTACATCCCAAAAGTACTGAGACCCGAGTGATTCAAAATAGCACATGCGGTCCCTATTTTTAACACGGTGGTCAAGTTTATCGCCCCTCCTTTCGAGTTGATCTGATGAAGTGGTGAGTTGGCTTCTTTTACTCTCCACTTCACATAGGTACACCCGGCTCATCGGGGATTGTATGTACCAATGAATTACAATGTTACCATCCTGACTCGATCTCTCAACCATCGATCAGCACCCTAGCGTCTTAACCACTAGGATACCTAGGGCGCCCATTTATCTACCAGCCCAACCAGACATTCATTTTCACGAACTAAACAATTTAATCACACTCCTACGCGAGAATTGGAAAGTAAAAAGTCAAGCCGAATACATGAACCAAAGTTGAGGATCGAATAGTATGACCGCAAATAATAATAATGTAAAATATTGTCGTGATAGAGACTGCAAATGTTGATCAATGTTGGAAAGGGGTGAGGGATATTGCAAAAAGGGGTGTGTTCTAAAAAGGGAAAACCGGGAAATAGATGGGCGCAAATATTAATGAAAATATTGTCGACGTAGAGAATGCAAGTGGCAATACACGATGTGAACATTAAATCTACGGAGAGAACATAAAGACACCATTAGTCGACCAATCAGGAAGTCCAAAGCGTGGACCCGTAATATAGGTGTTACGATTGGTACACAAATTTATCATAGCCCCGCCAAGTTACAATGACAACCAATCATCAAATTTACGAACCGCCTATTAGTCTTTTGGGGTGGTGCTTGGGGATCGTGCATATAAAAGGAAATATTTTCCGCTGGGAGTCACAGTAGTTATTTTCACCAGCGAATAAACATTCCCTCCGCCAGGAATCAAGAACTTTACAGTTTACCGGATTTATATCAAGATAGAGACATTGCTGCGTTGTCCACAATTAATCTTTTTAACGCAGCCGATCGGGATGGATTATTTTCAACGCAAACCGTTGATGATATTTGTAATGACGCTCCTTATGATCCGATGCAAGGGACTGCCGTAAAAATGTAAGTAATTATGTGCCTGTAATTTTATTTCTTGTAGCCGATTATTCGCAAACTTGTTATTTATTTAATGTGCCTGTCGTTAGGAGAAAGAGCACTGTTCTGGATTATTTTATCATATGTATGGAGGGTTGCAGTAATTCATCTCATCACATTAAAAATGCATCATTTAGGTATCCGCAATTATAGATTAGTTTGCAATTAATATTATGCTAAAATCCTGTTTTGATTCATTGAATTTTTTTAGAGCAATCCTTTGCAAGTTTTAAATAATCTTATAAATTCCATAATAAATGTTATTTGGCATTTTCTCTTACAGGAACTTCTCTGATCGGTTCAAAGATATCTTCACATTGTAAGATTCTTACTATATGTATACTATGCATGTGTTTTAAACAATTAGGTTTTTATTAAAAAAGATTCAGTATGAACTAATGAATTATTCTTTCTCCTTTAAGGTCCGATGAGGATTTGACACGTGTTATACAATCTTTTCGTTTTGAAGAAACCCATGTTCTGGATTTGAATACGGAGGTAGAAGATTTACCGAGCAGTCAACCCAACGATTGTCATATCATTAACGAAATAATGTAAGTATTTTTTTTATGTTTCGATCTTTTTTTTCGGGGAAGAAGACACAATGTATTTTTATCAATTTATTATATGAAAGAAATCATGTTTTTAGTACAATAACCATCTTAAACTACAGAATAT
Organism: Bathynomus jamesi; assembly: GCA_023014485.1. Classification (NCBI taxonomy): domain Eukaryota; kingdom Metazoa; phylum Arthropoda; class Malacostraca; order Isopoda; family Cirolanidae; genus Bathynomus; species Bathynomus jamesi. The sequence continues at coordinate 558,785 of JAJOZX010002579.1, forward strand.
ACAAACTAACATTATTGGTTACAAATATATATATATATATATATATATATATATATATATATATATATATATATATATATATATATATACGAACAAAACATCATACTATACAACAAGTATGCACAATCGGAAAACGGCTTTTTATCTGTCTGCATACTATTTCGTCGTTTCATTGAGTGTGACACGGGTCGAATAATTTTAAAAAATTTATAAATTTTTTACCACATGACATATGCATGAGAAATGAAAGGCAGTACATCCCACACGTATTACTAAAATATCCTTGTAGTCGGAAGGGACTCCATACAACTTCGGGGACATGCATCTGATCGAGAAATTTTACAATAACAGGGTCACTCCAGGGTTGAGTGCCGAGCAGTGGCGGCTCGTGACTAAAAATTCTAGGGGTGCTGTCTCTAAGAATGGGTTGAAATAATTACTGAAATAAAAGGATGAGCATTGAGCAATGAATAAAAGTTTCAAAAGTTATTGAAAAAGTTATTCAGTGAGCTCATCCTTATATTGTTCTTGATTATTTCAATTGTAAATAAAAAATTTAGGGGTGCTGCAGTTCCTCAGTGCCTACCGACGAGCCGCCACTGGTGCTGAGTGAATCAAAATAGTACATGCGGTCCCTATTTTTAAAATATATTGCAAACCAATGAATCCCTTCACTACTAATAACGTCTGTTCACATTAAGGCTACCGCAATTTCTCGTAGATGTCAATTTCAATGCTTCATTCTTCGCAAACGCACCGATAAATTTGGAACGTGTGATTCGTTCACTATTCATTACTCTCTGAAGTGTATTCTGTTGTGAATACGTTTTATTATTTATTATACTTCATTATTAACCCTACTCTCTGCTCTCTTTTGCATTTCTCTTTACACTCTCTTTACTCGTTTCCACAATACTTTATAATGCGTGGTAGGTAGCCGAGCTAGCAGAAAACCGTCAGCCTAATGCAAGGGGGGAGGGGGGTTCATTAACACTCTTTTTAACGCTTGTTAACACTTTATTTAAATCCGAAAATGGTTTAGTTAAACAGGGGACGCGAATGGGAGATTCAATTATAATAATTTTACGTCGGAGAGAGGCACAAGACAATCAATTTAATTTTAGGTTACATGGTCACGCCTTACGCTTACGGCCCTGCCCGAATGACTGCCTCTTTTTGGGGGTAGTCCTCTCTCTGGGCCTCTGTTCAAGGTGCCAACTCTTCCAATTTTAAACAATTACAATCTAACAAACATACTTTATCGTAATTTCACAATTATTAGTAAACAATTTATATTAAACATTATAATTTTAATTAAACAAAAATTAATATTCTTAACTAGGCTTTACTACAATTCGCATCCATTTTAAAAGTCAGTGACAACGCTCCTAAATCTGTCTACTTCTATTAGGGCTTGTGACTCGAGGTAAATTAGTATACTTATAGGCGCGTCTATAGACTTGGCGAATTCCAATCTGACTGCGATGTTTCCACTCTGTTGTGGACTTAAGTGAATATTTACACTAGCAGATAAGTCAAGTGTGATGTCAAACGGATAAAGGTTAAATTGATCGATGAATTCTTTCTGCGTTACCCCATTCCCGAGCTCATCACAATCACCTGTAATAATGGCAAGATTACTATATGCTCTCGCGCAAAGCGGGAACACAGCGTCTGATGAATAATCCATATCCATAGCATCGCCCAACGCAATGCCATTAACGTATAGAGTTATATTTATAAGGCCGAAATTCTCGAATTTAAAGGCACTCTTTTTATATTTTCCATTCAAAGAAGCATTGTCCTGCATTCCAATTAATATCCTTTTAGGTAGATTTCCCAGGGCGATGTTTTCTCTCTGTTTCGATGCCAATTTCTCAATTTCTATTTGTTTTGGTGAACTTAATTTCACTCGCCATACGCGGAGATATGTCTCCATAATGTGAATCACGAGTTTTGCTCCCTCTTCTTGATCAGAATCCACATTTAAACAGATCTCAGGATTCGTGCGGGTGAGCTTTATTTTCATATCCACCCCATTCACAAGCAACTTCTCCTGGAATGTGAAGTCTGTATGCAGGCGTCCAAAACACATATATCTTCTTTTTAGAATTTTTAAATTTATCCTTTATACTACTTTCGTCTTTAGCTTCATAATAGCTCTCGGCACTTACAAAGGTATCCTTCACTTCTTTGGAAAAGTTCAGCACATTTTCCAGATAGGATCGTGGGTGGTAGTACCCCGTTCCTGCCGATATGTTGACCTGATTTAAATATACGTCACACTGGTTGAATAAAGAGTGCAGAAAGTTTCTTTCAGGGTATACAGCATATTTGTCATCACAGTCAGTTCCATCAGAATGGGCTATACGTAGTTTAGCGTACATGTGCACACAGCGTGGGTCAAAAAAGTAAGGGCCTGAGCTGGGTATCACGAATTCTATATGGGCACTCGGGGAACTAATTGTGTTTAAAGGGTTACTTGTAATAAAGTCACTGTGTTCAATAGAAACTTGAGTTGGAGGCACATCAAAGAGGGACAGCTCCGATTTACAACATTGTGAACTACACGGATGGTTGAAGCGTGCCATGACGAGTTAGAAATAGTGCCTCCTCTCTCGACAAGTAGTAAACAAACTATGATTCATGAGATCAATGTCCTTAGCCTATATCAGTCAAAAAAATGGTCAACCATAGGTTTCATTCGTTTATAACACTTCTTTTTTATATCCTTTTACGTTTAATGCCACGTGGTGGTAATCCCTTCTTCCGGACAGTCCTCTTCTTCTTCCCACCACCACGCATTTTTCTCTTTGCATCTTTGACGATTTCGTCGCGTGTATGCTTTAAGTGTCTTTTTAGAGCTTCTTTAGGTTTAGCCCCAGCCAATCTGTATTCTGCTGTGTTAAGACTTGATTGTAACGCTTTCCTTCCGAGGTACCTGGCACCCCTCTTCAGCAAGTGGACAGCCGTACGTAGTATGATTGAAAAAAATGGATCCAAGTCCATTACCACGCCCTGTATCTCATACCTCGATAGACTGTGAAAGGCTTTCTGTCCATTATAACTCAGTGCGTCGAAAGTGCAGCTTCACTGTTAAGCTCTCGTTACCCAATGGGAAATATTTTCCCTCAATCGTTCTTATATATATTGAGATATTGGTTATTAGATTAGCTGCGACATTCACATAATGGGGTCTGTCATATGTAATCTCAAACTCCTTCCTCTATGGTTTGGGATGTGCGCTATGCGCAGCAGGCGTGCCTGGGTATCCCCCACAAACTGGTGCTCCACTATATTGCTGTAAATATAGCACATGTCTGGGGGTTTATAGCCGTCAACCATTTTCTCCAATTTCCTAACTGATACATTATGCTGGACAAGTTGTGTTCTGCGTCGTGAAATGTATCTCTTTGGATGACTGATCAATATCGTCCATCGGTCATAATTTTCAACACTCTTTGGTGTTTAATATTTTGGTTAGCCTGCGATTTTAGGGCCACAGTGCATGCATGGGATCATTGTTTACGATTTCGTATACTAAATCGCCCGTAAGATTTGAGTTTTTAAACTTACGTTTAAGTCTCTCACAACATCCTCGGCCTCACCATAGTGACCCGGTCCTAGTGTTACTTCTGTACTGTAATACCGTGCATCCCAGTCGGGGTACGCATGGTTTCATCCCGAGTTCCCCGGCTTTTTCACACTCATTACAGTCTCTAAGAATCGTAAAAACGGTTCTTTATAATCAATATTTAAAAAAGGGTATTCAGCTGAATTTCGCATATACCCACCTCATACGTATCACGACCCAATTCAATGGGTCCGTGGAGTTCTGTTACAAAGTTGGCTAGTGTGTTGTTAGGGTGTACAGACAGGGACGAGGAGGACGGGAGTGTGACGTAGAAATGGTTAGGAGCCATGTTGCATACTATTTAAGCTTCATTATTGCATCAGCTTTTATATAGGTGTTGAAGCTTTCTGGGTATCCTAGCCATTTCACCAGGTACATTTTTCTCTTTCCTGAACCTTTGCTTCCTAAATTTTCTCAATTTTAAACACTTTTTCCTAAATTAAATGCCACTTTCTGCAACTCCTCGCGGTAAAAGCCTCCTGCGATTTCTTCCCCATTCAAATCTTCAACGTAATACATTATCTCACCTTTAGGTCTCATAGCCCTAACTTTAAAAATCTCACGTGTCCATCCTTGCTCAAATCCCTTCGCGAATTTATTTCCCGAACGCGACAGCCTTACATAATCATTGATTTTGAAAGTGTGGTGTGGTGGTGGTGTTCCATCTCTTCTCACCTCTGGCGTACCTCTTTCTAAAACTTCGTTAGGTGTTGTCCCAATCGTGCGATGGTGTGAGCGGTTGTAGGATGAGGCCAATGATTCCAGAATGTCTAGAAATCTGTTTTTATGTGTAAAATAGCGGTGCATGCGTTCCTTTATGGTACGTTGAACTCTTTCAGCTAAAGAGCCTTATGTATAGAATTGGTAGTGTAATAGCTGATATTAAACTCTGTCAACATGTTCTGAAAAGCACGGCCTATAAATTCTTCCCCATATCCGTACAAAAATAGCCAGGAACCCTGTTTTCTTTAACATCACGTTTTGGTGGCTTTAGCAACTGTTTCAGGTGATTTATTTTTCAGAGGAATTAGCCACAGATATCTAGAGAATATATATGAATAGAATGTAGCGGTAACCATCGTTATACACTGAATATCTTTGCATGTCTGTTAAATCTGCTTGCCAAATAGAGTCAATCGAAGCAGCTGTTGTCTTGGCTGTTTTAAACCTTTTTCTCACAGGCTTATGAAGTGTATAAGCGTCCTGCTCCCGCAAAAACTCTCAACATCTTTTTTCCTACTCCGTAAACACTTCTGTACAGTCTATCTACGCCTCCGTAGGAGGCTGGGTTAGAAATGTCATAATAACGTCTTCTTAATATGTTAGCCATTTGCGTATTTTAGAGGCACGTGGGTAGGGTTGACCGTTGTTTAACCTCTTCTTTCTTCTTCAGAGGTGTTACCGCCTGGGGTGAAGGCGTCTTCAATTGTGTCACGTGCGATGCATGTTCCAAGTCTTTTAACCTGTTCAGATTTCCTATCATTGTTTTGGGAACATTTATTTGTTTTAGTCTTGCTTTAATATGCTTCCATCCTGATGGTGTGGGCCTATCCCACTTTCTCTCCAGATCATGGACGATGTCTACGATATTCGATCCCTGTACCTTTGCTCCTTCCACAATGATCTCACCTGTATCGGTCCACTGTATGTTAGGGATCCTCATTCAATAGATTATAAAGACTTAAACCTTTATTCCTCAATGTATGCGGGAGGGTGCTTTTTAATACATGCTCGATATGTTGTGTGGCCGATCCGTTATTCTGTGGTTGGTCAGCTCTATCGTTCCCCGTGCTGTGCTTAATAGCCACGGGAATCTCTGTCGGATTCTTATAATTTTCGTACTCGTGAAGAAATTTCTGCAGAGCTTGGTATGAGATTCTTTTTTCATCAGGTGTTTTTCATTGCTTAATAAGGCTAACAATTCGCTTCCCATTCTCTTAAGCCTGCTTTTATGGGGATCTAGATCAGTGTCTGGATTCTTTGAATTTTGCAGTTAAACATACACCTCGTGTGGAATCACTATCACTTTCTTCATCATATTAATCTAGTCAGTAAAGGACCCAAAACTGAAAATAAGATGGGGAGGAATGATCCTGATCTTTGTACAATAATTCTTTTTTTCTTCCCCACAGTTTGACTTTTACGAGCGAGTGCACGTATTATGTTCTTGTAACGGCGTAGGCGAACCTTCTGAGGAGGCTTCATTGATACATTGCAATTTATAACGTTAAGACAGATTTCACAGATGCATTTTAAAAAGTCGGAGTCGATATTTTTAACAAACATCTGCTGCATTGCCCGGGGCAGTCGATGATAGATTTTTATTAATTCATGGTATTTCTTTACCCTCTTTGTCATTCTGGAATATACACCGTTTCAGGCTCGTTTGGAAATATATTCGTTCTTAGAAGCACCCTAAACGTGTTTCGCGGATGAAGGTCGCAAAGCAAATATCCGTAACGTGGGCTTGTAGCTTCTTTATAAACTTCCAAAAACTCCTTACGCTGATTCGGGAACATTTGATTGGCTAATACCCCAATTTGTGATACATCTCTACGTTGCGCGAATAAGACTAGATATTGTGTATTTAACGACACATCGCGCATGTATCTATTTTTGAAAAATAGATTCTGATTGATGAAGAACACGCTTATGTTAAGATGGTGGGAGAATACTGTAAATGTCTCGGCAAACGTTTTATCCATCTCCAACATGAGATCGTCAATTACAATGACTGTATGTTCATTTCCATTTAACGAATTAACGTCATATACACCTTTGTGGAACAAAATATCATCTTGGTACTCGTTGAACACTAATTGATACGTCGAATAGCGCCATATAACTTTATGCACAAATTTTGAGAACATCTCTCCCTTTTCTCTAATGATTTTAAGCATAAACACAGTTTTACCAAATCTTGTAGGGCCAGATATAATACATGTGGATGGGCTCGTGAACCTGAATTTTGCTACAGAATCCATTTCTAACACGTCACACTCCTAAGTGGGTTACAAAATATAATATATATTTAAGTGATGATCCTTATATTTTACAGTCTTGCTTTTCTCTTCTCCCACAGAACAGTGAATGACGATGAGGTACAGCACCCCATCATCGATATTACAGATGACCCGACGACAGTGTAGTTGTGATCACAGAATCCATCCCGCTGACGAATCCTCACCAGCGATACCTGTAGCACGCCAATTCAAAGCGGAGGCATGATGAAGAGCCCACACGTCAGGTATAAAGCGCGCCAGGATTGCGCCGGTTGTTAGACCCCAGTAATAGAGCCCCAACCCTCTACGTCTTACGACACAACCCCACAATAGTACCTTCCTCAAATATACCCCTTATTCCTGTTCAATTCCGGGTACATCCTCCACAGCCGCAGAGCTTCTCGTTCTGTGAGGATGGCATAACATTCGAGTTGGTGCGCACCGCTACCCCACCCCAGCCTTGACTAGAAATCGGTATATAGTCAGGGTTGATCCTAGATCCATGTATAGCAATGGTGTTGAACACGGACTACGGCGCATAGTTGAACGTATTGTAGAGTTTGCCCTTCAGAACCGCGACGAACGTGAAGTCAGGACGAGGCTGTCCTTCGGATTCGGGTCAGATGACGGAGATGTAGATGATTTTTGGGTAGTAATACCGTTCAGACGCTTGGCAGCTGAAGATATAGAGTATATATTAGGCCGTATAATGCAGGCCTCTCAAAGTAGTATAGCCTTCAATATGGACAACTTCACGGTAAATATTGACCGTGTATTCCGTGTTGCGGGTCATAGTGCCACACCTTATACTCTTAACTTCAATTCTCAGGCTATTTATAGACGGCATATAAACGTCGATCGTGGTTGCGGCTTTATAGCAGTAGTCTTAGCTCGTATGTTTACTGTACTAAATACACGGGTCAAAAAATTTGGTTGCCTACGGTAGTGGAGCGTGCCCGTAAACTAGCTGTAGACTGTAAACTTGAGTTTGACTGTAATATGGGTCCTGAAGAGCTGAGAAGGGTAGAACAGGAAATGAATGTTCGTATAGTTGTATTTGGAATGGATGATCGTCGTAGGACTGTGTATGTTTTTAAAAGCAGTGTGAGAGATCGTACAAGACCCCTACTTATTTTAGGCTGTCAGGACAACGTATCTCCCCATCCGTAATATAAGGGACCTTTACGCGAGTTATGATAAAAGTCGAAAATATGGACGACATCATGATTTGTGTAAGGGTGTATCGAGTTTGCGGATGATATAGTGAAACATTGTAAAGATTGCCACATGGTATGTGAGCAGTGTAAAAGCTCCAAATGTGAAAGCCGTGTAGTTGAAGCTGAGAAGAGGGATTGTGATGTGTGTAGACGCACATTTTTCAATAATAACTGTTTTGAGCTCCATAAATCAATTGGCACGTGCAGGAAAATGAGAATCTGTGAATGTGGTATGTTTCATATGATGGATAATTGGGGAATTTCAAGCATAAATGTGATGAAATTCACTGTTCTACATGCCATGAGAAATATAAGGCGGTTGGAGTAAAGCATGTATGTTATATGAAAGATGCTAAGCCTAAAAATAGCCCTTGTATAACTGTGTACTACGATATAGAAACATACACGAACGCTGAAACCAAAGAGGTTATTCCACATTTACTTGTAAGCCAGACTATCTGTGATGAGTGTATGGAGATCGAGTGTGATGAGTGTCACAAATGTGGTAAACGGACAAACGTTTTTAAAACGAATGCCCACGATAGCCCTGTGAAACTCTTTGTGTCCTATATTGTCAAGTTAGCGGACAAGTTCAAAAAAATGACTGTATATTCTGCCCATAACGGGCAAAATTTGACACACAGTTCCTTTATAAGGAGTTGCTTGAGCACGAGTCATCTGAGATATTTACAGGTGATCCCTTGAAAAGAGGCAACAAACTAATACAGATGCAAATAAGAGGTAATGTACAGTTTAAAGACACTTTATTATTCACACCTTGTAAATTAGCAAAGCTACCCAAGGTGATGGGCGTAGCCGCTGAAGTTTCAAAAGGATATTTCCCTTACACATTCCTCACTAGCGAAACTTTAAATTACGTAGGACTACCTCCACCCAAACATTACTTTAACTATGAATGTATGAGTACAGATGAACGTGAAGATTTTGACCGATACTACACAGTTTTAATGAATCTAATCCTTATAATATAGCTGATGAATGTGAGCGTTATTGCGTGAATGATGTGCGCGTGCTTAGAGTATGTTTCCAGGCCTTTAGAAGGATGTACATAGGCCGTTTCAAATGCGATCCGTTGCAAGTCGCAACCACCATCGCCTCATTATGTTTTACGGTGTTCAAGAATAACTTCATGCCTAAAGACACCTTAGCCGTTATTCACAGAAACAATCCCCGCAGTTATGGGCACAAGGCTATTTACTGGCTCATACACATACAGCAGCAGACAGGTGTATACATAAAGCATGCCCGCAACACGGGGAAGTACCCATTAAGGTTAATGGTCGTGTTTTGGGTTGATGGTCTAAGTGAAAACCGTGCCACTGGTGAGAAGAGTGTGTACTCCTTTAACGGTTGCTGGTGACACGGATGCCCCCGTCCTGAGTGTTGAATCGTAGGAGATATCCATGGTAGATCTCCTGCCGACAGTCTTGCGTGAACCCGCAACCGCGATCAAATTACAGGCTCTCAGTTCACTCACAAAGTCTTGTGGGAGCATGGGTATGATGCACGGATGGTACCGTGAAGAAATAAACACGATCAAACGTTCAATGGTGCTCGATCCTCTCAGATGCGGTGATAGCTTGTTCGGAGGGCCTAGAAATCCCTTCAAGCTATACTTTCTGCCATCGGAGGGCGTGAAACTCCATTACTACGACTTCTGTTCTTTATATCCCTACGTGATGAAGAACAATCTGTACCCCGTGGGTGCGCCTGAGAAACTGGTGGGGCCTGACCTGCCCACCATCGAGGTGTTCTAAACAAATTTGAATAGGTACTCTTTCGGCCTTTCTTTCGTAGATGTACTCCCCCCACGCGATTTATGGATGCCGATCTTACCCGTCGTTATCGATCACAAGCTCATGTTTTCCCTGTAGGTGAAGTGCGCAGAGGAGAACAATGGGGAACGTAATCATACAACCAACCAGCGTAAGATCAAAGGTGTATATACAAACCCAGAGCTAGATCTAGCTGTTCGCCATGGCTACAGAATATTGAAGATACATGAGGTGTGGAGGTTTCAGAAGCTACCCAACCTTTTTACGTCATATATAAACGCTTTTTTAAAGGATAACATCAGGGTATCCGCGTGGAGTTGATACCGAAGATGAAAAATCGGCCTATATTCAACGTTACCGTGACCGTGAAGGTATACAGCTTGACCGTTCTCAAATTGTAAAGAACCCTGGCAAACGCTTTAGTGCAAAGTTGTCTAAACAGTCTTTGGGAAAAATTTGCACAGAATACTAGCAAAGGGAACGTTCACTTGACATAAAGTTATAGTGAAGTCTGGGATTATGCCATCGCTCCCAATAAAGCGGTCATGGAGATCGTGAAAGTAGGTAATACTTACATAATAAAGTGCAACAATACCGAATTGGCCACAGATACCTCACGGGTTATAAACATACCTGTAGCCAGCTTCACAACGGCCTACGCACGGATCAAAGTTTGGGTCCTATTGCATTCTCTTGGTCGGTGGATTTTGTACGCCGATACAGATAGTGTGATATTCACAGAGAGGAAGAGAGAATACATGCCTCCTATTGGTGAATTCCTCGGAGAGTTGACTGATCAGATCAAGGATGAGTATGTAGACATCACATACGCCGACTCTTTTTTCTGAACGGGGCCAAAAACTTATGGGGTACGTGTGAGGGTGTGGGAGGATATGAAATATATCGCGAACGCTAAGGGTATCACGCTCAAACATGCGAATCGGCGGGTCGTTATCTTTGATTCTTTGAAGGATCTAGTGTGCTTGGATGATGATGAGGGCGACCGGCCCCAACTAACTGTAGGTACCCACAATTTTCGGGCGCAGAAGCTGGGGGCGTGAAGGAACTTAGGGTACAAAGGTGTGCCGTAACACCTATAGGAAACGTTACCAGGTGCCTGGTACCTATGATACCGTACCCTTTGGATACCATAATCTTTGATATGTCTATTGTTAACTTATTTATTACACGTATTTGTAAATATATATACACCTTGAATATTTCGTTTATTAAATAAATCGTGTTTCAATTAGCGTTTCATTTCTCCTTTGTGTGTGTGTGTGTGTGTGTGTGTGTGTGTGTGTGTGTGTGTACAGGAGAAATTCTAAGCTCCCAGCGTGTGTACAGGAGAAAGTTCTAAGCTCCGCCCACCTGTATGATCGTCACGTGACTCCTGCTACTACCTGGCATATCTCTTCCCTGCGTGCTCAGTTGATCGCTGCAAGCCCTGGATCTCAGACGTGCATTCCCCACGTAGACGAAAATAGTAATGGCTACCTTTAATATTGCGTGTTCGACGTTTATGAAGTGGTATTCGGTAAAGTGTGAAGTGGTTACTGAATGGCTCCCTATTCCACCCTCCTTTGATACTTTTAAGGCTACATTGAATCGTGCGAAGGACAAGAGGTACAAATACTCTACGGCTATTCTGTCGAGAACATTGCAGGATTTCGTGGTACAAGTGATGTATTAAACTATGTTCTAGGACTAAACTTCATAAAAGCTTACATATAACGTGAAGTAAAAGAAACAACACGTGCAGAAGAGAAGCAACGGATATGGTTATTGAGTCTTGTTGATGAATGGTACGACAAGCGATATTATGTCATGTTGCATCATACCGAGTACTCATACCCTGCGACTGAGAATGTAAATCTTGTCATCATGGAGAATTTTAAGTATTTTTACCACTAAATTAATAAAATTAATATATATCATGACGAGGTTTGTAGTGAGGTTGTGGCTAAAGGTCTGCGTGAGTATTTAACAGAATTTAGAGATGAGTATCGCATGCTAAGCAAAAAGGAAAAATATGGTCATATGCTTTTCTCAAATAGTGCGCCGGAGTGTAAATAAATGTGTTTAGTTCGTGAAAATCCCCCTAAGCAAAAATGTCTGGTGCGTATTCTGGGGAGTGGAAGTGATAAAACATTAAAACCGATATTGCCTCATGTATTGGAAAATTTCTCAAAACACCTACCCAATATAATGGGATACAAGTATTCACATGACTCTTACATTCTGGAACAACGCCATACACGTTTCATCAGCATATGGTGTGACTCACTCCTCCCGTTGAGCCGATCCGTTGCATGTGGCTCATAGTCATCTCAGAGCTTGAACCGACTGGACATGCACTCCTCGAATACGATGGAACTTCCTTTGAGCAGCATTCTCAATGTCGTGTACGATGTGTCTGTGACGAAATCGTTGCGCGTGTTCAGGCGTAAAACCGGTGCCATTAACTATGTACTGGAAACGACATGTAGACAAAAAACAAACGGAATGTTGTTTATTTAAGTGTTGAGGAGATGAAAAGAATCTTCGTGGTAGTTGAGAAGTGGAGTGAGGATCTTTATAAAATTCCTGCAGGTGTAGGTACGAGAAGAAGCAGATTAGTGATACCCCTTCATATGCCGTTGTCTGTACGTTGTGTATAAATAACGATCAGCCATGCATTGATATACGACTGATGTGGAAGAATGCATCTGATAATACCGTTCTTGTCCTTACACGAAACCGTTTCATCCTCGACAGAATGTTTGAAATCGTCAGATTCCACAAGCTGAAGCCTATGTTAGACGCGCGTATTACGGATATATTTTATTTTGATACTGTTCTTGAATACGCATAGACCGCTCTGCTCGATGGGTTTACTGAGTATAGGACTGAACAAGGCGAAAATGGTCTAGAGCTGGATGCTTATTTAAAAGGTTTAGACTCTTTGAAATCTCATGAACTTTGGTACAAAGCACTTGAGTGGTACAGGGCTGAGCTCACCTACACCGTTTACCCTGAAGAACTATTTCTTTATATAATGAGCAGCTGTCGTAACGACTTATAAGATTATTTCAACTGCTGCTATGCAGTGTGAAGAAGAGTTCACGATTGAAAAGCCCGGGTCGGTAAAAATAAACCCTCGATTGGAAAGGAGTGTTATAAACTTGTATTTAATAATGATGTTGTGTCGATGACCTCTTTGTGCGTGCTTTTGATTGTATTCTATCCGTATTTAAAGATAACTTGCCAACCGAATGTAAAGTGGGCACAAAAATAGTATTGAACGATATGAAGGCTATTTACATAGAGTATAGGTATCCCTATAACTTGAGCGGTGAAATAATATTAAGCCGTGTTTACTGCGTAGTGCAAAGCAATAATGATGTGACTGTAGACTCGATTACGTGTGAGTTTAGTGTTCGCGCAGTAGAACAAAGTGAATGTATTTTGATGTATATTTATTTCAATATCTTTAATTATTTATATGTATATATATATATATATATATATATATATATATATATATATATATATATATATATATATATATATATATATATATATATATATATAGAAGACCAGACAAATATGGAATACCAATTTCATTTTATTAAAAAAGTAACTTTTTATCATTAACAAATCCAGAAATTACTTTCACAAAAACATGGAAAATTTCCTTGCTAATAACGACAAAAATTTTGCAGATTTCACTTTGTAAATGAAGAAAATAAAAAAGTATAAAAAAAGTCTCCTTTTCTATCTCACAGTAAAAGGGTCACAAATAAGGAATAGGATATTTATTTGCAAAAATCACAAACATAAACACCACCACTGTATCCAACGCACTCATAGTGACACCAGTCTTCACACATCATACATTGAACCCATTTTTCTCCTCTACAATCCTCTTTTTTCTCTTACTGCTTGGATGGCTGAAGCCTTTTTTTCCTCGTCCCATTTCTGTATCATACCTGAATGCAGCATGCCTGAAACAAATAAAAAATAAATGTAATAAATGTAAACCAGTAGATATATTTAGAATAGCTGTAAGCTATCAATTTACAGAGTATAGGAATGATTTATTATTTAACTATGAACAGCTGCTGAAGTGGACCTGCCATTTTGAATTTCAAAGCACAGTGTTGCATTAGCAAATCATAAAAATTACTGGTTTTTGCACGTTGACAAGTAAATTAAGATCTAAATATTTACTACAATAAATATATCTGAATTAAATTTAAGTTAAAGGGAGAAAATTGCAAAATAATTCACTTACCTGAAGATTTTTGTACTTTCTTGAAACACAAAAATTGGTATCAGGCACAACATAACCTCTCGACGCGACTGTCCTGACACAACTAAAATGGTGAACGATAATTACAAATGATACAGTCATCAATAGAGCCATCTAGTTGTTTCCACAGGAATTAATGAGATATTCCATATCTAATATACTATTTCAGAAATGAAGCCTTATATATATATATATATATATATATATATATAGTAACAGTTTTTTTGCGCACACCTACAGGTCGCTACAATTGGTGTAGAACAATGCGGTTTTCACCATTCGCTGCGTCTTTTTATTGTGCAGTGCCCATGCTAAAAAAAAATTCCCTAACATAATTCCTTCCTTCCTTTTAGGGGTACAGTTCTTCCCATGCCTGTACACGCATTTTTTTAATTTTTCATTTTTAATCATAATTTTGGCACAAAATAAGTCAATATTTACTAAACATTTAATATCATTCGATTCACAAAATATTTTTCGATTCACAAAAGATTTCTTTATCGATTCAATACAAAAAATTACATAATTAAAACGGGCAATTTAAATAAACACGAGTTTAAAGTTAAACGAGCCACACTCGAAATTATTTACCGTGACTTTTGTGCGTTTTATTACTGTGGCTTTTGTACAAATAATTTTACGTATACACAAACAATTTCATAGGATATTCATTTATCATTCTATTTTTTAGTTGTCATAGAAATACGTTAATTAAGTTATCTGATTAGCTTTTATAGTTGAAGATCATTTTTAGAAAATTATTTATTTTCCCCACTTTAAAATATTACAAAATTTCTATTAGGTATCCTAATATCATTATGCCTGTCGCTGTAAGTAAGAAAATAGCAATTATTTTCCATTTTATGAAAATTTCGGACCCCCTAGGCCTACAAAACCAATTTTTCCCTTTTCTTTATCAAAAATTGTTGATTTTCGGAAGTCTTTCGGTTATAAATTTGTACCAGTCTATTGTTTATCTATAATAATAATAATAAAAAGACGTGTGTGTGTGTGTATGTGTGTATGTGTGTGTGTGTGTTTGCGTGTGTGTGTGTGTGTGTGCCAGCCATCAGCCATAACTCCAAAATGGAAGCAGTTACAAACATGAAACTTCACACACATATTGATTAGGTCCCGAGGTTGTGCACGTGGGTATTAATAAATTAAATAATTAATTTTAAAACATTAAATGACGTCATCAAGATCATTACAAAACCTATGGTAAAATTATTGAATGCCCGGTTAGGTTCATTGAATGCCAGGTTAGGTCATCTGTACGCCCTTGACGATGGGTTAGGTTAAGTCGTGATATTTTCGTTGGCTTTAACGAAAATATCATGACAACCTAACCAATCGTCAAGGGTGTACAATTAACCTAACCGGGCATTAAATTAACGTACCCTGGCATTCAATTAATCTAATCGGGCATTCACTTGACCTAACCGGCCATTTAATTAACCTAATCGGGCATTCAGTTGACCTAACTGGCCATTCAATTAACCTAACCGGGCATTCAGATTACCTAACCGGGCATGTGTATATGTATATATATATATATATGATACACACAGACAGTGCATGGAACAAGGAACTCTTCTGGGATAATTAAATCCACTATAGTCCGAATAAGTAATGGTAAATGACAAATACCATAGTTTTTCTTTTTCATGATGCTAGCCCGACGTGGGCAACGGGTCACTCGCAAAGAGGTCTCATAAATATAGCTTCCATCACCAGCTATCTGCAAAGCAGACAGGATCCAGCTTTGGGACATGGATCTAGGGTTTAAAGCAGCCTAGCCCTGCTACATTTAGAACCTCAATATAAGCAAAAGACTCGCTGCCTTCACGTCAGATTGAATACATGAAAAGAAAAACTATGGTATTTGTCATTTACCATTACTTATTCGGACTATAGTGGATTTAATTATCCCAGAAGAGTTCCTTGTTCCATGCACTGTCTGTGTATATCATAAAAACTCAGGGGACCATTCTGAGTTCATTCCCATATATATATATATATATATATATATATATATATATATATATATATATATAAATATATATATATAGCGTTCAACATCCACCCCGGCAACGCCGGGTCGCTCCGCTATTATTGAATACCCGGTTAGGTTCATTGATTGCCAGGTTAAGTCATCTGTACGCCCTTGACGATTGGTTAGGTTAAGTCGTGATATTTTCGTTGGCTTTAACGAAAATATTATGACTTAACCTAACCAATCGTCAAGGGTGTACAATTAACCTAACCTGGCATTCAATTAACGTACCCGGGCATTCAATTAATCTAATCGGGCATTCAGTTGGCCTAACCGGCCATTTAATTAACCTAATCGGGCATCATTACTATTATAATTTAGCAAAAATGTGTCTGCTTGTCTGTCCGCAGAAAAAACTTTCACGTTTCTGAACCGATTTCGACCAAACTTCGTATGGTGGATGGGGGTGATGAGTAATGAACGAAAATATATATGTGACCATCCCCCCTCCCACCACCAATTACTGGGCCAGAGGGCCCCCAGCACCGCGATAAAACTATAGAAAAGAACGCAGCAATGAAAATCTTGAGCTTCACATTGTGTCAATATTTGTGAAACTTAAGATTTTCATGACTATAGTTTTATTGACCAAATAATTGAACCCCCAGTAATTAGGGGCCTGCGACCCCCCAATTACTGTCGGTTCAATTATTTGGTCAATAAAACTATAGAAAAGAACGCAGTCATGAAAATCTTGAGCTTCACGTCCGAGTTCATCGTATCAAGATTTGTGAAGTTTTAGATTTTCATGGCTGCGTTCTTTTCTGTAGTTTTATTGACCGAATAATTGGTTCGCCAGTAATTGGAGGGCCACAGGCACCCCAATTACTGAGGCCCAAGGTGAGAGGAATGGGAACGATATGCAGATAAAGGGCTATTGATGTTCAAAATAAAATACGCCGTAGGCCCACAATTCGGTTTGGGTCGAAGGTCTAAGCACCGCAGATCTAGCAAAATCGGCGCGTAGCGCCGATCTTTTGGTAGTTAGTGTACTATTCCATATTTGTCTGGTTTCCTCTCTCTCTCTCTCTCTCTTATATATATATATATATATATATATATCAACTGCTATGTTGATAGTTATACTCCATCGTTTTGTATTTTTTACATTATTTTTTCATTTAGTTAAGTGCAGTAGAAGATAAAGTGTATGTATTTATTTTCAATATATTTAATTATTTAATGTAATTATGTATATATATATATATATATATATATATATATATATATATTTCTCCTGTACTGTTATATTGATGGTTATTCTCCATGTTTTGCTTTATATTTTTTATTTTATTTTTTTTATTATATATATATTCTTCGTTCATATTTCTTATACTGTACTATTATTATTATTTATTGTATATATTCCTCGTTTGTATAGGCCTGTATATTTATTTTCTATATATTTCATGAAATTGATTCCAATAATTCGTCTAAATAAACAGAATGATGTAATGGTGTTTCATTTAATTCTTTTGGTTGTAAACGATATTATTATTTAATTATACAAAATAGCTGGTTACGCCTTCTAAACCGACTGACGGATTTCTAAGCCAACTGTCAAGAATATATGCATTAATTAAATAAATAGCGCTATCTGGCAACTCAACCCCTAATAATGTACACCTCAACAAGCCATTTACGCCAGATTAAGCCTTCTAAACCGACTGACAGATTTCTAAGCCAACTGCCAATAATATATGCTTTAATTAAATAAATAGCGCAATCTGGCAACTCAACCCTAGTAATGTACACCTGAACAAGACATTTACGCCTTCTAAGCCAACTGGCGGTTTTACACCTTATAAGACAGCGGGCGCCCGGGTGAACTCTCATTATGCGTCTGGCTGGAGCCAGGCGAGCACCCCTCCTTCTTCTTAGGTTAAGGCTTAGGTTAGGTTTCTTCCCCTTCATTGCATATCCCCTTTGCAACATTCCCCACCCCCTTTGCAACATCCCATTTTACAACATTGGTCAACATTGCATTGCAACATTCTTGCAATCGTCCATTTTGTGCCCATCCTACTAACCCAATTTTTTAAAAAGAATCTTTATTGTTGTAAAGCTCGGATTCTAAATAAAAAGTGCTACAGATCCTGAAGGCTCTCAAGAACATACCAATAACGATAGCTTTTTTGTGAATATATTACTAAGGCCTATGTGAGGAGAACCAGTGGATGTATACATTGGAGTGATTAGCTTTTATGAACACAATGAAAACAGGTTTATTATTAAAAGATCTAATAATTTGAACGTCCAAGGAGATTCTTGAATTTTGTTCGGCTTCGACGGTAAACCTGATGGAGGGCTAAATAATACTCAACTAATCGAGTATGTGATTAAGATCAGAATCCAATGGAAGCAGAACGAAGACGTCGTCAACATAACGATACCATGGGACAGTAGGATCAAGGATCTCAGGAAGAAACTTTCTTCCGAAGAGCTCCAAGAATATTTTACTTAGAATTAGTGGTGTACCGATTAATCGGTATCGGCATAAGCACCGGCAGAATCGGCCATTTTTTTGGCATCAGCATCGGCCAAATTTAACCGATTCTCTCACCGATTCTTTGAAATTTAAAAATTTTAATTACAAATCAAAATCTCTATTACCGTAATAGAAAATTGAACAGACAAACAACACTATTTATGGTAATTTATACTCATTTCAAAGTGTAATTATATACAAATATTTTACACTCACGAAAAAGGCAAAGCTTAATAAGTTAAGTTGCCCATAAATTTATATTTTCTCTAAGTAGCTAATCTCTAAATATTATAAACTATTGTAATCTCCTACTCTATATTAATAATAATTTTATATTAAGTTGTACTTTATAATTCATATATTAAACCATCTTATTATGTTGACTTTATTTTAAGTTTTTAATAATTTTATAAACGCAAGTTATATATACATTTTTTTTATTCAAATTGCCACCAGAGACTTGGAATTTTAATAAAAAATTTTGTTGTTGAAATTGTTCAAGAAAGAAAATACCTTGAACATAAGGAAAACTAATTACTTTAAATATTGGTATTCAGTTTATGAAAGTGAAATAAAAATTACTGTATTTTATCATTTTACTAAATAATAAAACTTTTTCGCATCATTTTAGCTACGGTATATGAGTAACAAATTCTGGTGCTGTATATTGTGGAGTGAGCTAAGGAAAAGCATTTAAACAAATTTGAAATGTAAAGATATGAAAATTAAAATTTTCACATTAGATTAGTAAAATTTATGAAGGGAATTGATTTTTTAAAATATAGGTAAAATATCGGCATTTTTTCATTGAATCGGCATCGGCTAAATTTTGGAATCGGTACATCACTGCTTAGAATAGCAGAAAGGGGTGGGCACATGCTGAGACCAACCTTAGGTCTAAAATATAAATTATTAAACATTAAATAAGGATGTGACAAACACAAACTAATTAACTTTAAAAGAAGGGGGCTAGGTAAAACCATCTGGATATCATTTTCCACAAAGAACTCCTCCAGATAAGACAAGGTTGTTTCGATGGGAACTTCAGTAAAAAGGAAAAAACATCGAAACTGATAATGTTTCATTCACTAAACTAATATTGTTAATTTTATTTATAAAACCCCAAAAATTTGTAATATGGGCATGAGAAATATTACGAGTAGTATGCCCGAAAAATGCCAGAGTGTAGAAATGTTGCAAATGTTACGTAATGTTGCAAGAGTGCAACCCCCACCCCCCTTGGTGCCAACCCCCTTTTGTTGCCAACACCACCCCCTTTGTTGCAAGGCACCCCACCCCCCTTTGCTGCTAACCCCAAAATGGGGTTGTAAGGGGTATGCAACTTGGAGTTATCCCTCAAGCTGACCACCCCAAAGGGGCATACCTAACTTAAGAGGGCCTCTTTGGGGGAGAAGCTGGGACGGCCTCCACCCCAAAGTGGCAGAAAGAGAGAGAGAGAGAGAGAGAGAGAGAGAGAGAGGAAGGTGGAGAGGACCCAGAGGAAGGGTCTTTGCTTGGCGACCGCCAAGCACCTATGAAGTATTCAGCCAGCGTTGCCATCCAAAAATAATGAAAATCTGAAGATTGGTGTCAAAATATCTGTAGAAATCTGTAGTTTCAATAAAAATATCTGTAGACAAAATCTGTAAACTACCATTTGATTTTAAAGTTTATTTTTGTAAGTAACATATACAATAATATTCATAATTCCAAACAGAAATACAAAAATGGTCAATTAAACACAAAATTTAGTGAATGAAAGGTAGATAAACTGAATATTTTAAACCAAAATACTATTCAAGCTACGTCTATAGGCCAATTTAAGAATGATCTAGACAAAAAGCAGCAAATAGAAAGAACAAGTATACAGCAACAAAATAAGGATGCATATACAGGGTGTCCAAGAATTAACTATCTATTTCAATGAAATCGGACAAATTTTTTAAACACACACTTTTATTTATGTTTATCATGTTTAATATGTGTTAAAAATGTCTAAATTTCTAAATTTTTTCATAATTTTATTTTCATAATTTTTTCATTATCTGGTCCAATGAAAGACCGTCTGAAGTCATAGAATGGCAAAGAGACTCTCCAAAAGTTAACGTGTGGCTTGGAATGACCAAATCCAAAATTTATGGTGCTCCATCTTGTTGAAACACAACATTATCAAGAATGCCATCATCAAGAAGCTGTGGTTCGAGAAACTGCTGAAGCATATCAAGGTAGACGGTACCTGTTACAGTTGCTTCCGCAAAGAAGAATGGGCCATAAATTTTTGATTTGGTCATTCCAAGCCACACGCTAACTTTTGGAGAGTCTCTTTGCCATTCTATGACTTCAGACGGTCTTTCATTGGACCAGATAATTAAAAAATTATGAAAATAAAATTATGAAAAAAATTTAGAAATTTATACATTTTTAACACATATTAAACATGATAAACATAAATAAAAGTGTTTTTAAAAAATTTGTCCGATTTCATTGAAATAGATAGTTAATTCTGGGACACCCTGTACTGTATACGAAATGGAAAAATGAATTCAATAAAATACATAATTTTGTGCTGTACTGGAATTATGGAATGAACATTATCATAAACAACAACAGGTCTATTTATCTGTACTCTAGATTCCACCCTTTGCTTTCTTTAGCAGTGTTTTGTTGATGGCTTAGTAAGAACCGACGCACAGTCAGCTGAGTGTGGTGTGTTTATGTTATGTTGCCACTCTCTACTGACAGGTGGCGCACGAAAATAATTTGTTGGTTCTCATGGAGAAACTCAGTAATATTACTGTAATATCCAGTGCAGTCCGTAGTGGTTAGTAAAAAAACCTCAATCTTAGAAATCGGCAAATTTTGCCCATTTTGAAGGAAAATCTGAAAAGAAGGATAAAAAAAATCATAAAATTTAAAAAATCTGTAGATTTCGCCCATTTTGGGGGAAAAATCTGAAAATCTGAAACAAAGCATAAAATCTGTAGATGCACAGATAAATCTGTAGAAATGGCAACACTGTATAATAATAATAAATTCAGCCAAGCCGCCGCTCTCTTATAGGCCCCTAATCAGCCAGGTGGCTTAGAAGGCTGAGTTGCCAGTTTGCGCCATGTATTTAATTATTTCATATATTATTCAGCCAGTTGGCTAAGAAGGCTGAGTTGCTACATAGAAATAAATATTAAATTATTCCATATATTAATCAGCCAGTTGGCTTAGAAGATTGAGTTGCCAGATAGCATTAATTATTTATTTAAACCATATATTAAAAAGCCAGAGCCAGTTGGCTTAGAAGGCTGAGGTTTGCGCTGTTTCTTTGCATATATTCCTCCGTCATCTGGCTTAGAAGGTTGATAGCAATAATTATTTAATTAAACCATATATTCTTCCGTCATCTGGTTTAGAAGGCTGAGTTGCCAAATAGAAATAATTATTTATTTAAACCATATATTAATCAGCCAGAGCCAGTTGGCTTAATCAGGCAGTTGGCTTAGAAGGCTGAGGATAGTGCTGTTTATTTGCATATATTCCTCCGTCATCTGGTTTAGAAGGCTGATAGCAATAACTATTTAATTAACCATATATTCTTCCGCCATCTGGCTTAGAAGGTTGAGTATTAATCAGCCAGAGCGAGTTGGCTTAGAAGGCTGAGGATTGCGCTCTTTATTTGCATATATTCCTCCGTCATCTGGCTTAGAAAGCTGATAGCAATAATTATTTAATTAAACCATATATTCTTCCGTCATCTGGCTTAGAAGGCTGAGTTGGCAGATAGCAATAATCATTTAATTAAAGCATATATTAATCAGCCAGAGCCAGATGGCTTGATCAGCCGGTTGGCTAATCAAGCAGATGGTTTAGAAGGCTGAGTTACCAGTTTGCGCTGTTTATTTGCATATATTAATCAACCAGTTGGCTTAGAAGGCTGACTTGACAGTTTGCCTTTATTTGCATATATTAATCCGCCAATTGGCTTTTCTTAGAATGCATAATTCGCTCTATATAGAACGAATTAAAAGCATGCATACACTCAACGACTGTACACCTCTGTTACCACACACACACACACACACACACAAAAGTATCACCAACAATCGTATAGACTTTTAGGAGCTCCAACAGGAGATGGTGAAATGAGGGCGACGACTTTTTAGGAGCTCACCCCATTAACACAGCGTATCCGATACGAGGGCTACAACCAAGCGTCCAAACGATTGGTACGATTGGTAGTGAAGTCAATTCCTGATAGACCGTCCCTAGATACGTCCAATAGGCACACCTATTAAACGATTATTGCAACGTTCGTTCATGTTGTTTATCTCCCTTTCTCAGTTGGCGTATGAGTTGCCAGTTTGCACTTATTTATTTAACATATATTACGCCTTACAAATCCGCTTTAAAAACCAATCAGATGATATAATCTTGTTCAAGGAATAAATAAAACGCCAATACATCATTCTGTTTATTTAGACGAATTAATGGAAATACAATGCGATATATATATATGGTCAAATAATAGAATGGAAAATATATAATCATACAAAACGGTACATTACCAATTGTTAGTACAGGAAAAAATATTCATATACAGTACTGGCCAAATTATTAGGAATTTTTAAAAAATTTCATTTTTTGGTATAAAATGTTAAATTAAACCAATTTTAAACGTTGAAAAGTTATTTATTTCTACACAAGAATACATGGTCATTATTTAGCAATAGTTTAGTACTTAGTTTGACCCCCCTTAGCTGCCTTAAGGGCTGCGACACGCTTCGGCATGCCATGAATCAATTTTTTGCATAATTCCTTAATACGTGTAGAGTGAAACCAGACTTGAATAAGTCGCTCTATGAGTTGGTGTTTTGTTGTTATCGGCGTTTCATGGATTACGTCCTTTAAAATACACCATAAACTTTCGATTGGGTTCATGTCTGGAGAATTTCCAGCCCATGGGAGCAACCGAACACTATTTTCATGACACCATTTTTTAACCGACTTTGCCGTGTGGCATGGAGCTGAGTCTTGTTGAAAA
This sequence comes from Bathynomus jamesi, assembly GCA_023014485.1. NCBI lineage: Eukaryota > Metazoa > Arthropoda > Malacostraca > Isopoda > Cirolanidae > Bathynomus > Bathynomus jamesi. Next base: position 582,304 of record JAJOZX010002579.1, read on the forward strand.
ATCCAACGTCTATTACCATACCATTCCCTTATTTGAGGCAGTAGACGTCTTCTTAGTACTTCTATATACTTGACTTGGTTCATATTCCCCTCAACAATGCTCAAACGACTAGTTCCATGCACAGAAATTGCTCCCCAAACCATGATCTTTTGTGGAAATTTCACCGTTTTCATCAGACACTCAGGCAAAAATTCTTCTCCAGGCCTCCTTCTTACACTTTGAACACGATCGTCAAGCACGGCAATCGTTGACTCATCGGAGAACACCACCTGCAATCAAAGAAAGCCCTGTGAAAGAGTCAGTGCATAGCGTATGAAGTACAGCTAAAACGAAGTACAGTATGACTTGCTGCTTTACAGATATTTTTACTGCAGTTTTATCACGTACTGTAAATACACTTCTATGCATACTGTATTTACTGTATTAACATTCTATTTAATGTTAAATATTATTCTTACCTGTTCCCAATCCTCACTAGTCCAGTTAATGTGTTCCTTTGCCCATGCAAAACGTGCCTTCTTCATAGCCTCAGTGAGCCTGGGCTTTTTCCTTGGGCGGTAGGCTTTGAAGCCGGCAGTTAGAAGCCTCCTGTTGACTGTTCTACGACTAATATTGATGCCATCAGCCGCTAGACTACTGGAAATGTTTTTGCAAGTAGCTCTTCTATTTCTAAGAGACAAAATTGCAATCTGTCTATCAGTTCTTGGAGTCGTTACCCTTTTTCTGCCGCATCTTCCAACCCTTTTGGGGCCTACATTTTCTCCAAATACCATTTTTTTCTTAATACGAAGTACTGACTGTGGTGAAACATGGAGTTTGGCAGCGATTTCCTTTTGTTTAAATGTAGAAGAAGTTAATAAAACCTGTATTTGCCCAATTTTCCGTGGACTCAAGTCATTCTTTCGCCCCATTTTCAAATTCACTTAAAAACTGTAACAAATAATTGCCGAAATTGGGTAAATACACTATTTAAATTAAACGGTAGTTACAATGATACGTAAAAGAAAGAGAAACACACCCGCATCGCACGACAACCAAACGACAACTGACGAACAAACACGCTTCGTTCGACTAAAGAATTATGCAAAAAATTGATTCATGGCATGCCGAAGCGTGTCGCAGCCATCATGGCAGCTAAGGTGGGTCAAACTAAGTACTAAACTATTGCTAAATAATGACCATGTATTCTTGTGTAGAAATAAATAACTTTTCAACGTTTAAAATTGGTTTAATTTAACATTTTATACCAAAAAATGAAATTTTAAAAAAATTCCTAATAATTTGGCCAGTACTGTATATCAAATATATTGAAAATATACAAAACATATAATCATATTAGTACAGGAAAAATATATATTGTCTTTACGTTCTAAGGTGCAAAACGCTAAATTCGCATGTGATAGTGTCTATATCCACATCGCCGTTACTTTGTACGATGTGGTAAAACCGTCCAAGCATCACTTCACCGTTTAACTGATACGGTTGTCTATTCTCAATATAAATGGCGTTCATATCGTTCAATACTATTTTTGTACCCACTTTACACTCGGCGGGCAAGTTATCTTTAAGCACGGCTAGAACACAATCAAAACACACACAAAAATGTCATCGTTAACCACAACATTAAATACAAGTTTATAGTCATGTCTTTCCAATCGGGGATTTTTTCTTAACGCCCCGAACTTTTCAATCGGGATTGGAAATAATCTTCCAAGTCGTAACGACAGCTATTCATTATATATAGGTACAGCTCTTCAGGGTAAACAGTGTAGACGAGCTCAGCACTGTACCGCTCAAGTGCTTTTTACCAAAGTTCAGGATATTTCGAAGAGTCTAAACCTTTTAAATATGCATCCAGATCTAGAATATTCTCCCCCTGTTCATTCCTACATTCAATAAATCCGTCGACCAGAGCTGTGTATGCGATTGAAGAACCGTGTCAAAATAAATCATATCCGTAACACGACCGTCTAATATAGGCTTCAGCTTACGGAATCCGACAATTTCAAACATTCTGTCGAGGATGAAACGGTTTCGTGTAGGGACAAGAACGTCATTATGAGCTGTGTTCTTCCACATCAATCGTATATCAATGCGTGGTTGTTCGTTCTTTACACTCAATGTGCAAATAATGGTGTATGAGGCGGCGTCGCTAATCATCTCTCTTATTGTACCTACGCCAGCAGGTACTTTATAACGGTCCTCTCCCCGCCTCTCAACTATCACGAAGATTCTATTCATCTCCTCATTTGTTGTGTACCCCACAATGTGCGTTGGTTGGGTGCCTGGGTGTTTATCGACGTTTAATGGATCTGAAAACATGAATTGATCAGAAGTTATGTTTTAGCTTTAATGTAAAAATGTATCTACTCTGCTTTCTATAAAAATTAACATTCGTTATCCGCCACACATGATCGCTTGGTGTAGGTGGGAAATGCTCTCTCGCGCTCTCCACCTCACATAGTCATGTACGCCCGGCTCATCTGTTCTAATATGCAGTCTAATTTCTTCATTCTACCATATCTCAAGAGTTGAAATTTCTTGGTGTTAAACATCCTACTGTTGTCTTCTGTTGTCCTCTCCTCACACCGGGGCCAAGCAGGTGGCCGTCCGTTATAAGGAGTTGCTTGAGCACGAATCCTCTGAGATATTTACAGGTGATCTCTTGAAAAGAGGCAACAAACTAATACAGATGCAAATAAAAGGTGATGTACAGTTTAAAGACACTTTATTATTCACACCTTGTAAATTAGCAAAGCTACCCAAGGTAATGGGCGTATCCGCTGAAGTTTCAAAAGGATATTTCCTTTACACATTCCTCACTAGCGAAACTTTAAATTACTTAGGACTACCTCCACCCAAACATTACTTTAACTATGAATGTATGAGCACAAACGAGCGTGAAGCTTTTGACCGATACTACAACAGTTTTAATGAATGTAATCCTTATAATATAGCTGATGAATGTGAGCGTTATTGCGTGAATGATGTGCGCGTGCTTAGAGTATGTTTCCAGGCCTTTAGAAGGACGTACATATGCCGTTTCAAATGCGATCCGGTGCAAATCGCAACCACCATCGCATCATTACGTTTTACGGTGTTCAAGAATAACTTCATGCCTAAAGACACCTTAGCCATTATCCACAGAAACAACCCCCGCAGTTATGGACAAAAGGCTATTTACTGGCTCATACACCTACAGCAGCAGGCAGGTGTATACATAAAGCATGCTCGCAATACGGGTGAAGTACCCATTAAGGTTAATGGTCGTGTTTTTTGGGTTGATGGTCTAAGTGAAAACCGTGCCACTGGTGAGAAGACTGTGTACTCCTTTAACGGTTGCTGGTGGCACGGGTGCCACCGTCCTGAGTGTGGGATCGTAGGAGATATCCATGGTAGATCGCCAGCCGACAGTCTTGCATGGAACCGCACTCGCGATCAACTTATACGATCCTGGTTCACTCACAAAGTCTTGTGGGAACATGAGTATGATGCAAGGATGGAGACAGACGGACAGTACCTTGAAGAAATAAACACGATCAAGCGTTCAATGGTGCTGGATCCTCTCAAATTCGGTGATAGCTTGTTCGGAGGGCTTACAAAGCCCTTCAAGCTATACTTTCCGCCTACGGAGTGCCTGAAGCTCCATTACTACGACTTCTGTTCTTCATACCCCTACGTGATGAAGAACAATCCGTATCCCCGTAGGTGCGCCTGAGAAACTGGTGGGGCCTGACCTACCCACCATCAACGAGTTCTCAAGAAATTTGAACGGGTACTATTTCGGCCTTTCTTTCGTAGACGTACTCCCCCGTCGCGATTTATGGATGCCGATCTTACCCGCCGTTATAGATCACAAGCTCATGTTTCCCTTCTGCGTGAAGTGCGCAGAAGTGAACAATGGCGATTGTGACCATACAACTGACCAGCGTAAGCTTAGAGGTGTATATGCAAGTTCAGAGCTGGATCTAGCTGATCGCCATGGCTACAGCATATTGGAGATACATGAGGTGTGGAGGTTTCAGAAGCTACCCAACCTTTTCACGCCATATATAAACGCTTTTTGAAGGATAAGGTTGATGCGTCAGGATACCCGCGAGGAGTTGATACCAAAGATGAAAAGTCGGCTCATATTCAACGTTACCGTGACCATGAAGGTATACAGCTTGACCGTTCCCAAATTGTCAAGAGTCCCTGGCAAGCGCATTAGTGCAAAGTTGCGTCTAAACAGTCTTTGGGAAAAATTTGCACAGAATACCAGCAAAGGGAACGTTCATTTGGCACAAAGTTATAGTGAAGTCTGGGATTACGCCAACGCAACCGATAAAGAGGTCATGTAGATTGTGAATGTAGGTAATACTTACATAATAAAGTACAACAATACCGAATTGTCTACAGATACCTCACGGGTTACAAACATTCCTGTGGCCAGCTTCACAACTGCCTACGCGCGCGTCAAACTTTGAGGCCTATTGCATTCTCTTGGGGGAGGGTTTTGTATGCCGATACAGATAGCGTAATACTCACAGCGAGGAGGGGTGAATACATGCCTGCTATTAGGTAGTTCTTCGGAGAGCTAACTGACGAGATCAAGGATGAGTATGGAGACATCGCATACGCAGACTCGTTTGTGTCAACGGGGCCAAAATCTATGGGGTACGGGTGAAGATAGGGGATGATACGAAGTATATCTTGAAGGCTAATGGTGTCACGCTTAACCATGCGAATAGGCGGGCGTTAACTTTGATTCGATGAAGGAGTTAGTGTGCATGGAAGATGATGAGGGCGAACGCCCGCCCCAACTGACTGTAGGCACCCACAATTTTCGGGCACAGAAGCTGGGGGCGTGAAGGAACTTAGGGGTACAAAGGTGTTCCGTAACACCTATAGGAAACGCTACCAGGTACCTGGTACCTATGGTACCGTGCCCTTTGGATACCCTAATCTTTGATATGTCTTTTGTTAGATTATTTATTACACGTATTTGTAAATATATATATACCCCTTGAATATTTCGTTTATTAAATAAATCCTGAGCTCAGCCGTGTATTCTCTCGCGTAGAAGAAAAAATAGTAATGGCAACCTTTAATATTGCGTGTTCAACATTTATGAAGTGGTATTCTGCAAAGTGCGTAGATGTGGTGGATACTGAAAAAAATCCCTATTCCCCCATCCTTTGCCTCTTTTAAGGTTGCATTGAACCGTGCGAAGGCCCGAGATGTTCAAATACTCTACGGGTATTCTGGCGATGGGGTTGTAGGCTTTCGTAGCACAGACGATGTATTGAAGTATGTTATAGTGCTAAGCTTTATAAAGGCACACATATACCGCGAAGTAGAAGAAGCAACACGTTCAGAAGATAAGCAGCGGTTATGGGTAGTGAGTCTCGTGGATGAGTGGTATGACAAGCGGTATTATATCATGTTACATCATACCGACTACTCGTACCCTACGGCTGAAAATGTAAATCTTGTCATCATGGACAATCTTAAGTATTTTTACCACCATATTAATATATATCATGATGAGGTATGTAGTGAGGTTGTGGGTAATAGATTGTGTGAGTTTTAAACAGGCTTTAGAGACGAGTATCGCTTGTTAAACAAAAAGACCAAATATGAACATATGTTTCTCTCTAATAGCGCGCCGGTTTGTGAAGATGTTTAGTTTGTGGAAAAGGTGAGTGATAAAATATTAAATTCGTTTCAGAAAATTCTGTTTGTCCAAGAGTGTTCGAACAAGCCTGTACACGCTTTAGCAGTATGACGCGTTCCAGCCCACCCGTGTACCTCACGAAACATACGAGTTCGAACAAACCCATACACGTTTCATCAGCGTGACTCACCCCGCTCCGTCGAGCCGGTCTGACCCACTGTGGCTCATAGTCATCTCAGAGCTTGAACCGGGCGGACGTGCGAATACGATGGAACTCCCTTTGAGAAGCATTCTCAAGGCCTCGTACGACATCTCCGTGACGAAGTCATTGCGCGTGTTCAGGCGTGAAACAGGCACCATTAACTAACTATATGCTTGAAACGATCTGCAGGCATGCAAGCAAACGTAACGTTATTTATTTAAGGAGATGAATAGAATCTTCGTGATAGTTGAGAGGCGGGGAGAGGACCGTTATAAAATACCTGCTGGCGTAGGTACAATAAGAGAGATGATTAGCGACGCCGCCTCATACACCATTGTTTGCACATTGAGTGTAAATAACGAACAACCACGCATTGATATACGATTGATGTGGAAGAACACAGCTCATAATGACGTTCTTGTCCCTACACGAAACCGTTTCATCCTGGACAGAATGTTTGAAATTTCCGGATCCCGTAAGCTGAAGCCTATATTAGACGGTCGTGTTACGGATATGATTTATTTTGTCACGGTTCTTGAATCGCATACACAGCTCTGGTCGACGGATTTATTGAATGTAGGAATGAACAGGGGGAGAATGTTTTAGATCTGGATGCATATTTAAAAGGTTTAGACTCTTCGAAATACCCTGAACTTTGGTAAAAAGCACTTGAGCGGTACAGTGCTGAGCTCGTCTACACTGTTTACCCTGAAGAGCTGTACCTATATATAATGAATAGCTGTCGTTACGACTTGGAAGATTATTTCCAATCCCGCTATGCCGAGTGAAGAAGAGTTCACGATTGAAAAGTTCGGGGCGTTAAGAAAAAATCCCCGATTGGAAAGACATGACTATAAACTTGTATTTAATGTTGTGGTTAACGATGACATTTTTGTGTGTGTTTTGATTGTGTTCTAGCCGTGCTTAAAGATAACTTGCCCGCCGAGTGTAAAGTGGGTACAAAAATAGTATTGAACGATATGAACGCCATTTATATTGAGTATAGACAACCGTATCAGTTAAACGGTGAAGTGATGCTTGGACGGATTTACCACATCGTACAAAGTAACGGCGATGTGGATATAGACTCTATTACATGCGAATTTAGCGTTTTGCACCGTAGAACGTAAAGACAATATATATTTTTCTTGTACTAAAATGATTATATGTTTTGTATATTTTCAATATATTTGATATATATGAATATTTTTTCCTGTACTAACATTTTGATAATGTACCGTTTTGTATGATTATATATTTTCCATTCTATTATTTGACCATATATATCGCATTGTATTTCCATTAATTCGTCTAAATAAACAGAATGATGTATTGGCGTTTTATTTATTCCTTGAACAAGATTATATCATCTGATTGGTTTTTAAAGCGGATTTGTAAGGCGTAATATATGTTAAATAAATAAGTGCAAACTGGCAACTCATACGCCAACTGAGAAAGGGAGATAAACAACATGAACGAACGTTGCAATAATCGTTTAATAGGTGTGCCTATTGGACGTATTTAGGGACGGTCTAACAGGAGTTGACTTCACTACCAATCGTTTGGACGCTTGGTTGTAGCCCTCGTATCGGATACGCTGTGTTAATGGGGTGAGCTCCTAAAAAGTCGTCGCCCTCATTTCACCATCTCCTGTTGGAGCTCCTAAAAGTCTATACGATTGTTGGTTATGCTTTTGTGTGTGTGTGTGTGTGTGTGTGAGTGTGTGTGCTAATAGGGGCTTTATGGACGTACAGTCGGGTGTGTGTGTGTGTGTATGTGTGTGTGTGGTAATAGAGGTGTACAGTCGATGAATGTATGGATGCTTTTAATTCGTTCTATATACAGCGAATTATGCATTCTAAGAAAAGCCAATTGGCGGATTAATATATGCAAATAAAGGCAAACTGTCAACTCAACCTTCTAAGCCAACTGGTTGATTAATATATGCAAATAATCAGCGCAAACTGGCAACTCAGCCTTCTAAGCCATCTGGTTCATGAATCCGCTGTCTCTGGCTGATTAAGCCAACTGGCTGAGTAGTATATGGTTTAATTAAATGACTATTGCTATCTGGGAACTCAGCCTTCTAAGCCAACTGGCTGATTAATATATGCAAATAATTAAATACATGACACAAAGTGGCAACTCAGCCTTCTAAGCCAACCGGCTGATTAATATATGGATAATTTAATACATGGCGCAATCCTCAGCCTTCTAAGCCAACTGACTGATTAAGACAGAATATATGCTTTAATTAAATAAACAGCGCAATCCTCAGCCTTCTAAGCCAACTGGCTGATGGCTCCCGGTGGTTCTGGCTGATTAATATATGCTTTAATTAAATGATTATTACTATCTGGCAACTCAGCCTTCTAAGCCAGATGACGGAAGAATATATGGTTTAATTAAATAATTATTGCTATCAGCCTTCTAAGCCAGATGACGGAGGAATATATGCAAATAAACAGCGCAATCCTTAGCCTTCTAAGCGAACAGGCTGATCAAGCCATCTGGCTCTGGCTGATTAATATATGCTTTAATTAAATGATTATTGCTATCTGGCAACTCAGCCTTCTAAGCCAGATGACGGAAGAATATATGGTTTAATTAAATAATTATTGCTATCAGCCTTCTAAACCAGATGACGGAGGAATATATTCAAATAAACAGCGCAATCCTCAGCCTTCTAAGCCATCTGGCTATGGCTGATTAATATATGCTTTAATTAAATGATTATTGCTATCTGGCAACTCAGCCTTCTAAGCCAGATGACAGAAGAATATATGGTTTAATTAAATAATTATTGCTATCAGCCTTCTAAGCGAGATGACGGAGGAATATATGCAAATAAACAGCGCAATCCTCAGCCTTTTAAGCAAAACTGGCTGATTAAACCAACTGGCTCTGGCTGATTAATATATGGTTTAAATAAATAATTATTGCTATCTGGCAACTCAGCCTTCTAAACCAGATGACGGAAGAATATATGGTTTAATTAAATAATTATTTCTATCAGCCTTCTAAGCCGGATGACGGATGAATATACGCAAATAAACAGTGCAATCCTCAGCCTTCTAAGCCAACTGGCTCTGGTCTGATTAATGTATGGTTTAAATAAATAATTATTCTATCTGGCAACTCAGCCTTCTAAACCAGATGACAGAAGAATACATGGTTTAATTAAATAATTATTGCTATCAGCCTTCTAAGCCAGATGACGGAGGAATATATGCAAATAAACAGCGCAATCCTCAGCCTTCTAAGCCAACTGGCTCTAGCTGATTAATATATGGTTTAAATAAATAATTGATGCTCTCTGGCAACTCAGTCTTCTAAGCCGACTGACTGATTAATATATGAAATAATTTAATATTTATTGCAATCTGGCAACTCAGCCTTCTAAGCCAACTGGCTGAATAATATATGGAATAATTAAATACATGGCGCAAACTGGCAACTCACCCTTCTAAGCCACCTGGCTGATTAGGGGCCTATAAGAGAGCGGCGGCTTGGCTGAAGACTTCATAGGCGCTTGGCAGTCGCCAAGCAAAGACCCTTCCTCTGGGTCCTCTCCACCTTCCTCTCACTCTCTCTCTTTCTGCCCCTTTGGGGGGGAGGCCGTCCCATTTTCTCCCCGAAAGAGGCTCCCCTCTTCTGCCCCTTTGGGGGGTGACGCCGTCCCACCTTCTCCCTCAAAGTGGCCGCCTTAGGTTAGGTATGCCCCTTTGTGGGGGTTCAGCTTGGGGGATAACTCTAAGTTGCATACCCGTTGCAACCCCATTTTGGGGTTGGCACTCTTGCAACATTCCTGCACTCTGGCATTTTTCGGGCATACTACTATTACCTATTATGAAAGAAAAGATCTCAGACAGCCATTTGGCCATACAGTAATTAATGCTCTCAATATTAGAAATGATGGGTCGTAAAGGAACATTAGGCTTATGAACCTTGGGCAGGCCATAAAAATAAGGCAATGTAGGAGAATACGCTTCGCGATATTTAGTAATTTTTGTTTCATCTTTTAAATTTTGGGGATATTCAACTATTATATAGCCTATATATCAGGAGAAGATGAAGTGTGAGAGTAGGTTAAGTTAGGTTACTCTTGGGACTGCGGTACCTTCCCACCCCTTTATCTTATCGCCCTTCCCCCTTATCTCACACCTCCCCCTTTGTGAGATTAAAATTCTGCTTTTTCCCCTCTCTCATTACTCCCACTCTCCGTTTTTGCGCATATACTACTATTACTTAAGTTGACAACAGTTCGGGTTTAAATAATTCAATAGATTTTAGCGTGTAAATATGCTACACTTTCGAAAACCAATAAAAACGCGATTGACATGATTATTGTCGGGTATGAGAGTTTTTCATTTTTGCAGGCACACAACGTACTAAAAGTGTCATCCCTTTCCAAATTACTTACCAAATCAGGGCAGTGTAATTTCTTTTCATGATTTGCAGAATTTCTTTGGGCCAGTCTTTGTTGACATAAAGGTTGGCCAAATTGCTTATCTCCAAATCCTCCAAGAATGGTTCATCTCGTTCCTTTTCCGTCAAGATAAGAACAAAATTTGGTTCAGTAAGATGGAACGAGACTTCACACATCAAATATCGTTTTGGATTTTCTTGCATGAAACTTTTGGCCAAAGCGTCCTGTATAAAAGGTATCCCAACCTTCAAGACTGCACGACCTTGACACTAGAAGGTTTAAAACCAGCGAGTGACCGTGAAACCCACTTATTTGCCAACAAAACACTCAAGGCCTTGACAATAAATTACCCTGGCGGATTCATATCAAAACTTCGCAAACAGGACACTTTGGACATGTTCTGTGTATATAAAAATACCTCCCCTTTTTCCGCAAAAATTGTGTCAAATTTCTTAAACGTAAGTGCAGCCGTAATGTGCAGCCGATTTCGCACATTATTATTCTTATTATTATTGTTATTATTATTATATATGGGATAAAGATGAATACCAAAAATTCATCGAATATTTTAAATATAATATATATAACTTTCCAGTGAATATTCGGTATCTACAAAATGTTACATGATGTTAATTAAATGAGATTACTAATGAATTCAATTCATTTCACATTAATGAAAATGTACAATTGCGCTCATTATTCTTAGGACACTCTTGAGAATAGATAGCAACACCTGGCATATATTTGTTGTGTGTACGACAAACGGTTGTAACACTTATGAATGAATCTGACGTGTAGTGAGTGAGCGCTAATTGGTTGATTGTCTCATTGCCAAATGTCTTTAGAACATAATTATTTCCATTCATCACTCTGGTTTACATATTACTAAGGAAACATAAATGAATAATTAAATATAAATTCAAGAGGGGGATATACTAGTATATTAACAAGGGGAATGTCAATGAAGTGAAAAAAATGGTCTTGTAAAAACTATAAAAAAAACCTTCGGACGTGATGACAGAGTTCATGGTATTGGCAAGCCTGTCATCCTGAACGAACGAAAGTTTCAATGTATAAAAACAGAGCCGTTGGTAGGCATCATTGTGCTCTGAGCAAATTCCACGACCTGCACCACCCATCCTCCCTGTTTTTATTTATTGATTCATTTATTTATTTATTTATTTATTTACATTTAATATTTAACATAGATTCAGATATTATTTTGTTATATCAAAGATAGCTAAAACCTGATTATATATAAATACATAAATAGGCGGTTTATGAATGAAAAAACAATGTTTTGATGCATATTAAATTTTAACAACACTATAACATTACCAGATTGATGGGTATCTGTAGGTTTCATACGTCACTGCTTAGAATATCTTCCAATTGGCAAATGGACTACAGCTGAATGGATACTACGGGTATGGAATTATTATATATGGAACAAATGCTATTGCTAGATCAGCAACACTGATATAGTAATAAACAGTCACTGAGAAAAATATTATTTAGAAACGTAGAATGTTTTGTATTGAGGCAGCATCATAAATGTGTATAATTGTTCTGTATTAATAAGTTCCATGTTACAACTTAAGTGTTGAACCACTGCAGCTGTGACTCTTGGCGGTCTCTCACCTCAAAGGAGAGAATTACTGAAACTAAAACTATTACAGTGATTCATATCAATAAATAGGATTCATATCACAACCCTTACATGGCCAATCCAGAAGGTCGATATTTCTTTGCTCAGAGAACCAGCATGTGACGATCCATGCTGTATGAATTGGGGACCTGTCTTGCATAAAAATGATTCGTTCAGGAAATACCAGAGCATATGCACGCACAGAAGGAAGCATAACCTCTTCGAAAATTTCTATATACTGGTCTGCAGTAAATCTCCCTTCAATTTTGGTGAGCTCTCCGACACCATACAGATGAATCATCCCCACATATTACAGGTGACATGACCGTTACGTGCTTCCTCATAGATGTGCTCTTGAGTATATCGAGTATTATTCCTCCTCAAACAATGAAGACGGCCATGGGATGTGGAGTGAAAGGTCTTTTCGTCGGTAAATATCACTCGGCTCCAAAAGACAAGTCCTTTGTCAACATGTTGCTGAGCAAATCGCAATCTATTTTCTCGATGTTGCTAATTTAACTTCTCCTTGATAGCCGGGGTCCGATGGTGTAATCCAGCTTCATGTAGGCGCCGCCTTACTGTCATTGCCGAAACATCAAGCTGCAAATGTTCCCTTATGGTAACAGCATTGATAAAGGGATGGGCTTCAGCAACATTGCAGCTCTTCCGATCATCCGCAGCAGTTGTCAGTCGAGGTTTCCCCGTTCTGCGGTGATCCCGTAGATTCCCTTACTCTTGCCACCTCTTCAATCATATATAAACAATGTTCCTAGAAATTTCAAGTTCTCTTGCAATTTGAGTTGTAGACAGCCCGTGCTCTTCATGCCGATGATTCTTCCCCTTTCAGCAATTTTCTGGTGATGATAATCCATTCTGAAGAGTAGTTGCTTCGATGAGAATTAGGAATAATGTGAGCTTATTCTCAGTCACCATACCTGTTAATAACTCTGTCATCACGTCATGTGGTGTCACGCAGGCCCTCTCAAAGGTCCAGAGAGGCCCGGACCACTTCCAGCTTTTGAGGCCCATAGCTAAACCCAATTATTACTTTCACTGCAAAACATTATATTCAAACCTGAAAGTTTCTAAATTTGAGGCCCTTAAGCTTGAGACTCAGGCCAAATGGCCCTCCTAGACCCCCCTCTGATAGGCCCTGGTGTCACGTCATATATTAAAAGTCAGGTGGAATTGTTGGAATGCGGAAACAGTTTGGAAAATGGTCATTAAGCTGCTACACCAGCGGTTCCCAAACTTTTTTGTGATTACCCCTTTGGTTAATCACCAAATGGAAATTACCCTCTGCAAAAAGCACCGGAAATTTCATTTTACTGAGCATGAGAATAATTATTCAAATTTTATAAACATAATACTCGTATATTTCTATATATACAGGGTATCCCATAAGTCCGGCATCATAGGAAAAATAATAAAAAAAGGCAAAACAAAAGCTTTTATTTACAGAACGTGCTCAATATGTCCACCATTGTTTTCAATACACAAATTCAGACGTGATATCCAGTCAGCAAGCACACGGTGAATGATGTCAGGAGTAATGGTGTTACATGCCCAATAATGCGCTGCCGCAAATGTTCAACACTCCTAATTTTCTCTGCGTCGCTTTCAAGTGGCCCCAGAGATAAAAATCTAGTGGCGTGAGATCCAGGCTTCTAGCTGGCCATTCCACAGGCCCTCGACGTCCTATCCAATGACCAGGGAATTGTTGGTACAGGTATTCCCTTACTTGGGTGCTGTAATGTGCAGGAGCGCCGTTTTGCTGGAACCATGTTGGGAAATTTCCTTCTTCGTTCAAGACACTGGGAAATGCTTCTTCCTTGAGCATACGTAGGTAGGTGCCTCCAGTGACACGTTCATCGAAAAAGAGGGGGCCTATGATGCGATCCTTCCAAATGCCACACCATACCATCACCCGAAATGCACCTTGTTCCTTTGAAGAGGTATACCAGTGAGGGTTGTTTTGAGACCAGTAGCGGGTGTTCTGTCGATTTACCTCACCATTTCCATAAAAAACAGCCTCGTCACTGAACAGAATGGTGGACAGGAAATTGGCATCCCAAGCATATGAATTATGGTTTGTAGAAATAGAAAAATATGAATTTCTCCCATGATGCCGGAATTATGGGACACCCTGTAGTGCCTTATATATAAGTTAAACACATATGGCTACAACATTACATAGGAAGCAAGCAAAGCGCGTCATCACTAGTCTAGTGCGAAAGATGCAACTGTTTCTGCTGAATAACTCCTGAATTCTGGGTTCAGTTTCGCTAAGGAGCAGCATAAATCGCCTTCAATGTGCAGCTAATTTCGCAGTTTGTTCTTTATGCCCATCATTGCTGAAAACCCTGCAATGCGTATTAAATATGTACTAATTCATTTAATGTCCTTAATAAGGATGTAAATTGTGGATTTGACATACAGTGCCAACACAGAAGGTAGATTAAACTAAGTTCTGTAGGTAGAAATTAAATTTTTAGCTTTTCTTTAGCGAACACGCTACTATGAACACACCATGTCAGTCTCGGAAAGTCTATAATTCTCCTGTGGTGTAGCCGTTCGTCTTTTGTAACACTGCGACCACGACCTAAACAGTTAAACGGTCTAACTCGAAAAAACAATTTTTACCCCTGGGAAATGTCAAAATTACCCCCACTTTGGGGCCCGCTGAGGTACACAGACCATCACACTTACAAAGTATAGCATATATCTGTGGCAGTGTTTTTCAACCTTTTCTTGGTCGAGGTACCCTGTAAGCAACATGCAAGCTATTGTGGAACCCAGATATTCTCGATCCATTCTATTCCCCTTCCTGTTGTAAGCAAAATGATGGAAAACAATGTAATAAACCAATTGCACATCGTTCCGAACAAATATAATACATTATTCACTGCTTGTTACAAAATACTCCTTTATTTCCATTCTAACTTAGTTCCGTCTATATACTTATTACACAACCCTTAATGTTTTTCCCCTGAATCCCGGTAGAAAACAATGACGTATGGGCTAGTGGATATTTTCGCTCATCTATCGTTCATTTTCCAATTCTAACGACGCTTTTGGTAAAACCATAATATAGAAAACTCAGGTACTACGCTTGCAAGTGTGTGAGACACACGACGATGCAATATATTGGCTTCCTTTTAAGCTGATAACTACCATTTTCGTGTTAAGCTGCATTCAACCAATATGCAGGGTCACCGAGAGGGCGGGGAAGCCGGGATAAATCCCCGGGGCCCGGACCTTTAGGGGGCAAGAAAAGATGGGGGATAAAATCTAAAAATATTAATAAAGCAAATGATTAAATAACAAAGAGGAAATATAACTAATGAACATACATTTTCTAGAGATTATCATAATCAAACTGAAATAGATAAAATATTATTTGCGGTTCACCAATGCCCAAGACCGACTGACAGATCTGGGAACCATTGTAATTGAAAGCCAGTTAGCCCTTACTTTAAATTTCATCACAATCATTTACCACTTTGCTAGAGAGAAGGCAAAGAAAGTACACTTCTAATTATGAAAATTTTGTCGTAAACAATTGTCTTGCCTGCATGGACTGGTACTGCATTTGTAAATTGTATGGTAATAGAATCAATATAATTGATTCGAAAAATAAAATGTTCATTTTCTTCTGAGTTGTTTATTCATACTGTATGTTTTGAATAGTGACTTGGACATATAATCAGTTTGCTTGTTATGTACACAAAAAACATTCATAATAAAATACTAAGTAAACAGGTAGGGCCCATATACCAATCCTTCCCCGGGGCCCGGGGAGCTCTCGGTGGCACTGCCAATATGTCTTATCTGGGAGTAATATGTGAACCTCAGTAATATGCGAACCAGAGTGATGAATGGAAATAATTATGTTCTAAAGACATTTGGCAATGAGTCAACCAACCAATCAGCGCTCACCCACTAAACTCCAGCTTCATTCATAAAATGTTACAACCGTTTGTAGTACAAACAGTAAATATATGCCAGGTGTTATTATCTGTTCTCAAGAGTGTCCTACGAATAATGAGTGCAACTGTACCTATCTCTTCAATTATATATATATGTCTTAAAGTATATTAGATATTTCGTAAAATTACAGTAGATACGTTGGCAAACTCGTCTTCCCTTGTGGCGTCATTTCTGCAATGATGCAAACCCAAAAGGAAAAAGAAAAAAAAGAAAAAGTGATTGGGTTTGCATCATTCATTCATTTCACATTCGGGTGGACCAAAAAAAAGAAAATGAAAAATATATTCTGCATGACATTTGTTCATATTCCACAATCAGAAATGATGTTTGAAATTAAAAACTGGATCGATTTGTGCATATTAGAGGTGGCGCAACTCGAAGCCTTAGTATACAGTTGGGGGGGGGGGGGGGGGCAAATTTCTTCAAATTTGCGCCACCCTTAAATATTAATAGATTTAGCTCAACCTCCGGCTGCCGGAACAAGGGACTCTTCTGGGAAAATTAAATTATGACCCGGTCATGACCCGTTGCTCACGTTGGGCTTCCATCACAAAAAAGAAAAACTTTAGTTTTTATCATTTACCATTATTTATTCAGACTATAGTGGATTTAATTTTCCCAGAAGAGTTTCTCGTTCCATGCATGGTCTGTGTGTAACACTATATATACGAGTATTAGGGATGTACCAAATACTAAAATTCACCGAATACCAAATATTTGGTGCAAAACTATTCGGTCCAATACCGAATTCCGAATATTAGTTTTATTTGGGTTATTAGACGTCAGTATAAAAAACTTAAGCCTTTATCAGTTTGACAGCACATAGAATTAATAGTAAATGTGAGCAAAATCAGCATGTTTTAGCCACCAAAAATCTTCCAGTTTCCCATACTCATGAAAAATTTGCAACTGCATTGACTTCTATATTGCAAGAATCGTCAATAAAGAGCGATCGTGTGCATGGAGTTGTGCACGACAATGGTTGTAATATTACTAAAGCTGTTAGCGTTCTCAAAATTACTCCTGTTGCTTGTGCGAATCGTACTTTAGCACTTACAGTTGATGAAGCCCTTCTTAGCCAGAAGTCTGTTTCAGAGATTTGTGCAATTGCGTGCCCAATCTGTTGCATTTTAATTATTCATCTCCAGCCTTTGACAGACTTAAGGAATTCCAGAAGCAACATAATTTACCCGAAGACAAACTTATAAGAGACGTTATCACCCAATGGAACTCTACATTCTATATGCTACAACGACTTCTCCAACGAAAACTGCGGTTGTTGCATACGCCTCGGACTATGACATACTGTAGCAACTTTCAATAATCATCAGTGGACTCCAATTCAGTGTGTTGTGAAGCTTCTTAGTCGATGTGAAAAATTAACGAATAACTTTTCCTCTGATTCTTCTTGTCTTCACATGGTGTCTCCCGATGTAACAGGTCTCGTGGTATTTTTCCCTAACATAACTGATGATCCAGGTGTTCATACTATGAAAAACGATTTAATAGAAAATTTACAGAATCGTTTCAGGCAGTGGAAGGCAGACATTACTCGCATGATTTCTCACGTTTTAGATTCTCGTTTCAAATTTGCTTGCATAACAGTGCCTGAGTTTGTAAAAAATGAGAAAATCATTATGTCTGCATCACCTAACGCTAGTTCTGCACGTAATATAACCTATGACGATGAAGCAACTGATTCTGTTTCACAAGAAGATCAAAAACCTTTGAAAAAGAAACCGAAGGTTAATTTATGGAGTTATTTCGATGAGATTGTGCCTCCACCTATCAAGAATAGTCATTAAAGTTATCAAAAAGAATTACACATCTATTCAAAGGAGCCACGAGTCAGTCGCGACAAGAACCCTATTGATTGGGGTCGCCATAATGGTGAAAGATTCCCGAAACAACTGAACAGCTGGGTTTTGTTGCGTGCCGCCTGACGTCACCGGGTCTCGATCCCAGGGCCGATGGATTTGTAGTCAGTGATGCTAACCACTACACCACCGAGGCGCATATATATATATATATATATATAAATTTAGTGGTGGACCGGATATCCGCATCATTTTTAACATCCGCATCCGCACTTCTGACTGCGGATGTTATGCGGATATTACCTCTAATAAATTATGCAATTTACAATTAAATTAGCTTATAAAGTAGCTTATAAGGCCCAATCATGCACATTTCATGTAAAGTATTAATTATTAATGAACAAACAAATATATAAACCTCAAAATATAAATATCTGGTAACACAGAAAACTGAATGAAACTTGTTTCATTCAATTTTGTGGCTGAAACTCTTGAGAAAGTTATTATTTTTATTATAATGAAAACATTAATATTAATTTTAATTCTTATGCATTGCCTGCCATAATAGTAATATCACGAAATTTGAAAAATTATGTCATATATTCATAATTCTATATTATATTGATAGATTAATTAAATATCCGCATCCGCGGGTATTGAAATTAAATATCCGCATCCGCAGATGTTAAAAAACGACATCCGGTCCACCACTATATATAATATATATATATATATATATATATATATATATATATATTAGGGTGAGCCACACATATATATAAAATCTTAAAATGCACAAATAAGAGCCCCCTAATGCATTTTCTCATTCCTCATATGGAAATAGACCTCAGGCCTGATGTTGAGCTAAATCCATTAATAAGTAAGGGTGGTGCAAGTTTGAAGAAATTTGCCAACCCAAACTGTATAATGATACTTAGGCTTCAAGTTGTGCCACCTCTAAATATGCACGAATCGATCCAGTTTTTTATTTCGATCATCGTTTCTGGTTATGAAGTATGGGCAAATGTCATGAGAAACATTTTTCATTTTCAAATTTTTTTTTGGTCCACCGTAATATATATACATTATATATATAATTATATATATCACGAAATTACTTTTTTAAAGTCTAATAATGTTTTTAAAAATAGCTATGATGTTAAGACAGTTAAGTCATTATTCACAATATTCCTTTAAATGAAACTATTGACTTTTGTGTTGACAAACTTTTTTCTTTTTGCGAGACCGTCCATGGTTTTACTTGGTCAAATTTTAGGAAATTTCTTGAATTGTTGGTTTTTAATCCTTACTTTGTATTTAATAATAAACTCTATGAACAAACTGAAGGCGTTGCTATGGGTTCCCTTTGGTTCCCACTCTGGCAAATATTTTCATTTCTGATTTTGAAGAACAGGTACTTAATACCTGCCCTCTTGATTTCTGTCCAGTCTTTTACCGAAGATACGTGGACGATACTTTCACTCTCTTCCGATGTCACTCACATGCTGAGAAGTTTTTAACTTATCTTAATACACAGTATTCTAACATTAAATTTACCACTGAATCTGAGAATAATAACATCCTCCCTCTTTGGATTTGGCTATTGTGAAGGTGAATGGTTCCTTTTCTACTTCGGTTTTTCGTAAATCAACTTTTACGGGTTTAGGTACGAGTTTTTTTACTTACACACCATTTTTATTCAAAATTAATTCCAATAGGACTTTAGTTTACAGATCTAATCATTTATGTTCGTCCCATATTGGTCTTCATATTGAATTTGAATGTTCAATTAATTTTTTCACTTCAAATCGTTTTCCTAGGAATTTAATTCAGAAATATATATAGTATTTCTAAATTTCTTGATAATATTTATGGACCTAAGACACTCGTTTTTAATATTCCTAAAGACAATTGTTTCCTCACCTTTCATTACCTCGGTTTCGTTAGTGACAAGATTTAGAAAGACCTGTCTGCAATTTAAAAAAAAATTTCCCCAAAATTAATTTTAAATTCATTTTTGTAAATCCTTCCACTAAAGGATCTTACTTTCGTTTTAAGGATACATTCCATCCCCTTTTGTGCTCGTCATGCGTTTATAAATTTGCTCGCACTGCAAGTGCGAGTCTTACATTGGAAGTACCATTCGGTTACTTCAGTTCCGCATTGACCAGCACTTGAGTTGGTCATATCGCATCGGTCACCCCTTTAGTAACCCAATGCAATCTATATATAATACGTGAACATTTGGTTGAATGTAGCACTCCCTTTTCACCAGATAATTTTAAGATTTTAAGCTTAAGTTATAACATTAGTGATTTTAGATTATTAGAATCCATTTATATTTTTAAACTTAAACCTTTAAATCATAATTTTCTTATTTCTCTGAATGTTCTAATGTAGGATTTAACTCATATTTTTTATCTTTTAATTGTTTTAAAATTTTACTCATCTTTTACTTTTTATAATTTATAATTTACCTCTTAGAATGTCTTAATGTAACATCTATTTTATAATTCTTTTGTAATTATTTTTTTAAATATTACTTATCTTTTATTTTTAATAATGTTTTAAATTTCTAATTTATCTTTTTGAATTTTTTACTGTAAGACTTATTTAATAAATTCTTAGTTTGTTTTAAGAAATTTTTGTTTATCTTTTGCTCCTAATAATTTTAGAATTTGCTCTCTGAAGATGAGGGTTGTATTCCTCGAAACGGTGGATCTACATTAAAGTCATGCTGTATGTTGCGTCCTTAGTCTTCCTTTTTATTATACATTTAAGGTTTCCTAGAAACAAACCTATCAATTCTCTCTGTCCCCTGTCTTTGTCGCTGTCTCTCTCTTTATATATATATGGGATGAATTTCACTATTAAACACGTGAAATGAATGAATGATGCAAACCCCAAAAGGATAAAGAAATATGATTCCAAGGCCTTTCGTGTATTTAGAAGTACACCTCGTCAGGGTTTTTGTTTCCTTGACGAGGTGTACTTCTGAATACAAGAGAGGCCTTGGAATAATTTTTCTTTTTCCTTGTGGGTTTGCATCATTCTTATATATATATATATATATATATATATATATATATATATATATATATAAATCAAATGTAATTTTCAAATTTTTCTTAGTTATTAATGCATAACTTTGTTTTAATGAAAATTCATAGAAGAAGCAAAAATGCTAATATTAAATTTGTTGGTAGAAAAATGTTGGTTCCATTTTTCCGAACGACCTTTATATTAAATAAAACCTCTTGAGGCAATAATGGCCTTTCAATTATTATTATTATTATTATTATTATTATAAAGAAACAGGCTCTCTTGAAGGGGAAATGACGGTCTGGTATTTTAATTTCTCATTTCAGTAGTGTTCGTTTTCAACACCGTTATCATCCATCAACGACATTATCCTCATCTTCATTGTTATATTGTTGTTGTCACTGATTATCGTGGTGACATCATCTTTCATCGTCGTCGTGTTTATTGTTCATTATCATCATTGGTCTCGCCGTCATCTCGAACCAATCACCATAAACGTCGTTTTTCTGTCTTCATCATGTTAGCACTGAATATGTTTCGACTTTTTTCAGTGGATTTTATTTATGGTAAATTCAGTTGTATATGTTTACTGCGTGTGTTTCTGCTTTATAATATGTTCATACAGATGAAGCTGCATGCTGCATAACTAATTTAAACAGTTATTTTTTTAACATACACATATTGTACATATATGAAGCGGTAACTTAGTCTGTTTGATAGTTATATGTATGAGAGAGAGAGAGAGAGAGAGAGAGAGAGAGAGAGTCATTTAAAAGTGTGAAATAAATAACTCATAGGAATAAAAGGGGAAAATGAAATTTTAAAGTGACCAAAGCTTTCACATTTGCCTATTAATGGAGTGTAAATTTTATATGCTCTCTTCTCACACTTGATGGGATATGAATACTAAATTTACCTGGCATTAAAATTCCGAAAGCGCATACACCAATCTTTCATTAAAACTTTTTGTACTTACGTTACAATTCTGACCTTTGCCGTAATATTTGAAGATGGACATCAAATTTGTTAATTATTTTATATATGTAATACTCGAAAGTGCTTGAACACCGTATAAAAGTTTATTTATCTTTCTCTTTTAGCATATATACTGTACATTAATTGATTCCTTTGTTCTCGGTAGTACCTCGAGCTCACATTGTTAACTCTTCTGACATTTACGTGCACCGAGGATCGTTAATCAGCCTCACCTGCGTAGTGAATCATGGCACTGACCAACCAGTCTTCATTTATTGGCACCATTGCGACCAGGTAAAGTAATGCCTTAATTTTCATCCTTTGCCATCTGCGACTCCCATTCATTTAAATACAAACAAAGCGAACTTTAGATGCAAATGTTTATTCAAGCTTTACAGCTTTTGTACTTGCAATGTATATATATATATATATATATATATATATATATATATATATATATATATATATATATATATAATTAAAATGAAAAAGTTTATTGGCAGACCATAGTCCATATGACAAATATTAATAATGCGAGCTGACAATAGAATACAATGACACTTCAGTAGTACTACAGCAAAATGTTAGAGTGCAATTGCAATGCAACATTGCACGCAACATGATGACAGTGTTTTTGAACCCCCCATTCAGGCCCCTCCCTGTAAAAAAATTTATATATATATATATATAAGCTGTATGTATGTGAACTCCAAGGGGTAACCTAACGTGGCTGCTCAGACCCACCCAAAAATATACGTATGGTGGGTATGTAACTGCGGGTAGCCTAAACACAAGAGAGAGAGAAGACACATCCATTCGTAGCCATGGAGTATCACATAATGGTGTCTTCAGCATCACAGCCATCAGGCTTAGAAAGCGGCCAATCGCCTCACAGCCAGTCGTATAGGCCGTACACACTTATTCACGTGCACATAAACCAGCATCGCTTTGCCTCAAAAAACACACACGTAGAGGTGAATTAACGCAGATCTATCCCATAAAAAGAACTCTTACAATACCTCACAATTACACATAGCCCCATCTCAACATAACGTACACGCTGAATTAAAGCAGTTCTATTATATTGCAAGCCCTTAGAATACCTTACAACTCCCATCACACACAGCTCTATCTCAAAAATACATGCCATACCTCACAGACAGCACCACCACCACCCATTAAACCGGTAAAGTCTCAAAATACAACACAGACAATAGTCAAAGCTATTAACCTTCTCATTAACGTATTAAAATACATTTATGAGGTCATAATAGACTAGTAAGGTCTAAAAACGGCACAACCAATAGTCGAAACTATTGAACTTCTCGATGCAGAAAACCGCCATGAGGCCACATGTTGGCGACTAGGCGTTCTTTTAAAGAAAAACTCAAATATGGTAAACCAAATTTAAAGCGAAAACAAATTTTTCCACTTAATATACAAATATATCTTTAAACCTTATTATAAAATATATTAATATAACTTTCTAATAAAACTAGATTTTAGTTTACGGCTAACTTATTCATTTTTTATAAAATATCCTATTTTGAGCGAATCTTGTGTTTTACAATATATAAAATAGCGCCGAGCAGCAGTCAATTAATTTCAGAAATAAATACACAGGTATATGTAAGACAAATATATACAGGGAAAATATATATAAATACATTCTTTAGTAGGTACCAACACGAATGCAAGAGCAGAATAATAAATGATCATTCTTTTACCCGCCAAATCTGACAAACTTCTGAACACCTGGACTGAGAGTTGCCATTGAGGTCTTCAATCTAATATTATTTTTTTAAACGTATTTTGCTAATCAAAATGTTAATGAATTTTTTTCGCCTTTTATCCCCGCATTAAAGAAGAATTATCTGAAACGAGTTTTGGTACATTCCTGTTATCTCGGACCCCAGACTTTTTGCCAAATTCGGAGGCGACTTGCCAGACTTAAAAAAAATTGGCAAATTTGGCAAAGTTAAGTAACTAACCAAACCTAACCTAACCAGGGGTTGCGTTAGGTTAGGTTAGTTACTTAACATTTAAAAAAAAATTGGCAATGAAATTTGGCAATCTGGCAAGTGGCGTCCGAATCTGGCAAAAAGTCTGGGGTCCGGGATAACAGGAAAGTAGCCAAGTTTTGTATTAATATATACAAATATTACTTCCAAGCATATTATAAAAAATATTAATTAATTGGTAACCCGGATTTTAGTTTTAGAGGCAACTTATTCACTTTTTATAAAAGTATCCTATATTTAGATGAATCCTGTGTTTTACTATATAAAAAGTCGGCGAGTAAGAGGCATTTAATTTCACAAATATATACACGGTTATATAGATAAAGCAAATATATACAGGGGAAAATATATAAATGTATTGCTTTAGTAGGTATCAACACGAAGACAGCAGCAGAATAACAACTGTCCATTCTTTTACCAGCCATATCTGACACACACACACACACATATATATATATATATATATATATATATATATATATATATATATATATATATATATATATATATGTATGTATATATATATATAGTTAAATGATAGTGCATAGTAGTATTTCTTTCTAAAAAGTAAAAATCGCGGCATATATCAAAAAAGTAAATAAAAACGAAGCGAATTAATCTATACAGCATTTTTCCGAGTGTTTCTTTGTGAATAAAATTAGCTGCCTATCGAAATTCCTACAAATACCCCCCATTATCCCCCGCAGCCACAGTCTCGAGCACCAATCAGTGAGAAGTATACAGCGTGCCACATCCCCCTTCCTCTGGAGTAACGGAGAATACTTTCCCTCATTTAACTTGAGTCAATCCCCACCCAATACTTCCCTTAATACCCTTTTTGAGTCAATTTTGTGCACCAGCGGCTACCCTCTATCAGTAACATGGAAATGGTAAATAAATTCCTGCAACTCTGTGGTATCTGCAATGATGCAACAGATAAGACAAAGGTGATGAGATGCGATCTTTGTCAGCTGCTTTTTTAGTTTAGATGCCTAGAATGGGAAGATGAAAAAAATCTCCCTTAATAACGAACGTGAAGCAACTTAATGGGCTAAAATTTTTCTGCGAAAACTGCATGACCGAAATAAACTCTTTTACAGTATTTAAAGCAGAAAGAGACTACGAGAAGAAAATGAAAGAGGAAAGTGGGAGTAAAGAACAAAGGAAAACAGAAGAAAAGAAGAAAGGCGAAGTAGAAAAAATGAAATACCGTCACACAACGAGGCCGAAACCATGCAGGCGAGAGACAGTATAAAGGCAACAGATAGTATAAGGGCAACGAAGGACATTAACACAAATAGCACAAATAGGAAAAGACAAGAGGGCAATCAAGAAAACGGAGTGAAACTGTCCCCCCCAATAAGGAGCAGAAAACAAAGGCCACGAGTAAATAGGAATTATATGCAGATATTATATAAAAGATAATTGCAGATTTAAAAGAGGACAATGTATATATGAACATCCCCCAATATGCGTTTTCTTCTATAATAATGGTCATTGTAAATTTGGAGACAGATGCAAATTCTACCACCCGGACATCTGCAGGATTTACGCAAAATATGGAACCTGCAAATACGGGAAGAAATGCTACTATCAACATCTCCCGACGGACCCAAAGAACAAAGGACAAAGTTTAAATGACAATAAGAATAACAATAGGAACACAATAAGCGAACAAAAAAAAATTTTCAACATCGCAGACACGATACGGCTGCTAAGTGTCATACAACGTACGCAGTTGACACAGCTGCAAACCCCCGAGCCAAACCGCTTCCGGGCAAGAAGCTACCAGAACAGGTAGGCGGAAACGGATCTCTCTCGGAGGATCATAGGGCAACGAAACAAACGATACCAAAGGAAAACGAACTTAAAATGCACAAGGGGCAACGAAAAACAAAGCACATAAATATTGTCCTGGCTAATATTCAAGGAATAAGACCAAACCAATCACTCAACAAAGTTTCGTACCTGAAATGATTTATGGACGAAACAAGAGCGGACATCGCATGCCTCACAGAAACTCATCTTAAGGATTGCCAAGGAAATTGTGAAAACTGCGAACAATGTATTGATAAGAAAAAGATAAATACAGATGGCGTCAACTTACTAAGAGCAGAAAGGTGGCTGTGCTATATATGTACATGAAGGTCATTTGACAGAGACGATAATCAGTAAATCAAACAGCTTTGTGGAACTCCTGGCAGTGAAAATAGAAAAACTAAACGTGATGCTAATAGTCATCTATAGACCTCCAAACACCCCAACCGAAAAATTCTCGAAGGCCATTGATGACATCAGAAGGCTAATAAAGGCCATAAACCCTCCATCCCCCAATATAATGCTCTGCTGAGACTTTAACTTCCCATTTATAAAATACAAAAAGGTGGATAGGAATATATATATATATATATATATATATATAATATATATATATATTATATATATATATACCAGGACAAGGGGGCACAAGAGAAGACCAGGAGCAAGCAAAAATGTTGAAGGCGCTCACAAATGAGTTTATGCTGACACAGGAGATAACAGAAAATACCAGAAAAAATAACTAGCTAGATCTGGTATTCAAGAATAACACAAACTTGATTGCTGATATAAAAATAACTCCAACCATTATCTCAGACCACAACTTAATGGAGATATCAACAAATATGACGACAACATTAAAAGACAATACACATATTGAGGAAAGAAGCAAATTTGGGGCCTTTAACTTAAACTCTAAGACTATAAATTGGGAAGCAAGCAGATCGCACATGGCCCAAATAGAGTGGAGAACAGTTTTAGAGTATAAAATAACTGAAGAAATGCTAACAACCTTGGAAGAGAAAACGCTGAGAACTTTAGAAAAATATGCTCCAAAATCACAGCCAAAAGGAAAGAGGAGCTGGCTAGAGAGACAAAAGAGAAGAATATTCCGCAAAAGAAAGAGACTGGAGGCTTAGTTAGACAAATGCGGAGAAAATGCCAGGAAAGCAATACAAGAGAAACTGGAGGTTATCGATAGGGAAATACAAACCCTGATCAAGAGAGGGAAGAGGAAAAGGCGCTAGAAGCAATAAATAAAATCCAAAATACTTCTATAGCTATGCGAAAAGAAAAAAAAACGCGCGCTACCATCAGGCCCTTAAGGAAAGAAAATAATGAACTAACCGACGATCCAAAAGAAATATCTGAAACATTGAGAGCCCAGTATGAATCAGTTTTTAGTACCCCAAAAAGTGACAAAGCGATACCTGACAGAGATGCATTCTTTGAATAGAAATTGCAAGGAGAGTATATAACAGACTTTGATTTTACCCCAGAAGATGTAGCGAGAATTATAGGACAAATGAAACCACATTAGCTGCAGGTCCTGACAATTGGAACGCATTATTGATTAAAAGCTGTAAAAATGAAATAGCTACACCTTTATACTGGATATGGAGAAGATCCCTAGACACTGGGGAAATACCGAGCATCTTAAAAAGAGCAAACATTGTCCCTATATATGAAGGAGGGGACAGATCTCAAGCAAAGAACTATAGACTAGTTTCATTGACGTCCCACCTCACCAAAAAAGTATTTGAAAGAATAGTTAGAAAGAAAATTTATGATTTCTTGGAGACACTGGAAAGATTCAACGAAAATCAGCACGGATTCCGATCAGGTAGATCATGCCTACCACAACTAATAGAACACTACAAAAATATCCTAGATGCACTACAAGGCAATGACAACAACGATGTCATATACACAGATTTTGCTAAAGCTTTCGACAAATGCGATCATGGTATAATAGCACATAAAATGAAACATATGGAAATAACAGGCAAAGTGAGAAAATGGATCTACAATTTCCTCAGAGAACGTCTACAGGTGGTCAAAATTCAAGGTGTATCATCATCAGAATTAGAAGTACGCAGCTCAGTACCACAAGGTAGAGTGCTGGCCCCACTCCTGTTCATTATCATGCTAACAGACATAGACAGTGGAGTAAACAGCAACAGTAGAGTAACATCCTTTGCAGACGATACAAAGATCAGTAGAAAAATCAGCGATGTAAATGAAGTGGAGGCCTTGCAGAGGGACAAGAACAAAATATGCAAATGGTCAGAAGACAACAACCTGACATTTCACATCGAGAAATTTCAGCTCTTGAGATATAGTAGAAAAGAGGAACTTAAACAGACTGCATATTATGCTTCAGATAGACAGGAAATTCAGAGAAGCACGAAAGCGATCGATCTGGGGGTAATAATGACCGATGATGCGAAATTCGAAACACAAAATCAGATAGCGATAAATAAAGCGAAAAGAGTCGCGGGACAGGTACTAAGAACGTTCAAAAGAAGGGACAGGACAGTAATGATTTCCCTGCTAAAAACACCGATTTTACCAAAACTTGAATACTGCTCAATTTTGACGTCCCCAGATAAAAAGGAAGAAACTAATAAACTAGAAGAAACACAGAGACATTTCACAGCCAAGATTGATGGCTGCAAAGAACTCAACTACTGGGAAAGACTACGGAAACTAAATCTGTACTCCCTGGAAAGAAGAAGAGAGAGGTACACCATAATCTACATATGGAAAATTATTGAAAAACTGGTACCAAATCAAAAACTAAAGCCAATTACCACTCAAACAACACTGGAAAATAGGAAAGGCAGAATGTGTAATGTTCCCAAATTAAAGGCCCGACAAGGGACCTCCTCAACACTGAAGGAAAATAGCTTGGTTGTCAGGGGGCCAAGACATTTTAACCAGCTTCCAAAGACCTCAGAAACTTTACAGGGGTCAAAGTTGAAGTCTTCAAGACAAGACTAGATGCCTGGCTGAAGACGGTACCAGATGAGCTGGGTATACCTGGCTATGTACAGTGGAGAGCGCAAGAAAGCAACTCGCTCCTCCACCAAGCCAGACCTAGAGGTGGGGCCACCAGCTTGACTTTCGTGTGAAGAGAGACCAACGCACGGAACAGCAACAAGGTTAACAAGGTTATGCAAAGTTGTAACATATATTCTGCTCGAATTTTCACTTCATTCAGAACAAAAATTAAGTGACTTATAATGACAAATTAATCATCAATATAATTCCATTCTCTTTCAATAACCTCCTCCCACCTGTAGAAAAGTTTTTTTATGCCACGTTCGAAGAAATCCCTTGGTTTCGAGTTAAAAAAAAGCGATCACTTCGTTTTCGATAGCTTCCCTGGAGTGCAACTTTCGTCCATGTTGGTGGTGTTGCAGACTTCTGAATAAATTGTAGTCTGAAGGTGCGATGTCCGGTGAATAAGGTGGATGAGGCATTTTTTCCCAACCAAATGCCTCCAATTGGGCAGTGGTGATTCGAGCAGTGTGAGGGCGCGCGTTATCCTGGTAGAATAGAGCACCTCTGCGATTAATTAATGCAGGCATGGCCGTAACTACCTATGAGGTCACCGAGGTCCGGACCTCGGTAATTATTTCCTAAAAAAAAAAAAAGAGACTGAACCGTTCTCCGTGTATGAAACGCATATTACCGCTTTTCTTTTGAAAAGAGGGAGCGTCGAGCGTTTTGTGTTTTGTGTTTAGTGTATAGCTTGGGTTATGTTTGTAGATGTCATTTTGGTCTGAATTTTGCTCGTCCCGCCGCGCTCGAAAAAAATCTGGACCTCACTAATTTCTAAACCCTAGTTACGGCCCTGAATGCAGGACGTTTTTCTTGTAATACCATCTTCAATCGTTGGAGTTGTTGGCAGTAGACTTCAGTTGTGATTATTTGGTTATCTGGCAGAAGCTCAAAATGAATAATTCCTTGCATATCCCACCAAACGTATAGCAAAATTTTCTTTGAATGGGGTCCATTCCTTGGCTGAGGTTCAGGCTTTGTTTCACGGCTAAGCCACTGATGTCAACGCTTAATATTGTTATAGAGGACCAATTTTTCATCCCCAGTGACGATCCGATTCAAAAACGGTGCCTGCAGTTGCCGAGAATGCAGTGATGTGCAAATATCGATTCGATGTGACAAATCATGCGGAACCCATTTTCCAACCTTCACTACTTTTCCTAACAGCTTCAAATGACGATGAATAGTCATATGGCTAACGCCGAGTTGCAGGCCAAGTTCTCTTACAGTTACCGTTGGGTTTTCTTCCACTGTTGCTTTCAGCAACTCTTCATCTAACTCATTTGGTCGTCCTGTTCGTTGATAATCTTTCAGACTGAAGTCTCCATTTCTGAACTTCTCAAACCATCTCCTACACATCCTTTCGCTCACATCATTTCCCTGAACTCTTTGAATGTTTCTCGCGGATTCACTAGCGTTAGATCCTTTATGGAAC
The DNA here is from genome assembly GCA_023014485.1 of Bathynomus jamesi. NCBI lineage: Eukaryota > Metazoa > Arthropoda > Malacostraca > Isopoda > Cirolanidae > Bathynomus > Bathynomus jamesi. The sequence continues at coordinate 612,403 of JAJOZX010002579.1, forward strand.
TCATACAGCATCACATGTCGAATATGCTCTTTCGTGGGCTCCATGTTTTTTCAATTACTGTAATATCGTAGGGGTGGCGTTGTAACTGTATGAAAAACACCAGAGAAAATATTCATTAGCCTAATCCTACACTAACCTAAGTCATTGTGTATCGTGATAAACATGTGCGAACCTGTCGCCGCGTGTATTTTGCAACATTTCTAAAACTATTTCACATTACCTTGAGTTTATTTTATTATTTATCGTCCGTTTTATAATCGAGCAGAATTTGCTACAACCTGATATATATATATATATATATATATATATATATATATCCCAGAACATACCATATATACTAACTTAATTGGACTTACCTGCTTGGCAAAGATTTCATGACACCTTATGCGAGCTAATTACTGAACAATAATTATACGTGGAGAATCTGGCAACTATCTCCACCAGCTGGTGTGAAAAGTTGCTCTTTAAACCAATATTATTTCTCTAAACGTATTTTGCTAATCAAAATATGCTAATGAATTTATATAAATCGTTTTAGATACATGGGTGGCTATAATCTACATCTCTCTCTCTCTCTCTCTCTCTCTCTCTCTCTCTATATATATATATATATATATATATATATATATATAACGTGTCAAAATTTGCGGACGATACTAAAATAGGCGGTAAGGTTATTAACGAGGACAATAGAAATAGGCTCCAAGACGATGTAAATACGATTATGGAGTGGACGGATAAGTGGTAGATGCAATTTAACGTAGACAAATGTAAAGTTTTGCATATAGGTTCTCGTAACAATAATTACACGTACACGATGGATGATAGAGAGTTAGTGGGCGTTGACGAAGAAGTAAATTTAGGCGTACGCGTATCTAAGGATTTAAAAGTTAGCAACCAGTGCCTGGAGTCTTGCGCTAAAGCTAATAGAATGTTAGGCTTCATAGCGCGTAATTTCGAATTTAAATCGAAGAATATTCTATTGCACCTTTACAAGTCCCTAGTCAGGCCTCATTTAGAATATGCCGTCCAGTTTTGGTGCCCGTATTTGCGTAAGAATATTGATAGGTTAGAAAGGGTTCAGCGTCGTGCCACGAAACTAATTCCGTCACTACGCAACAAGTCCTACGAAAATAGAATTAAAGAGTTAGACTTGCATTCACTCGAAACTGGGAGATTAAGGGGGGAGTTTATTGAAGTTTTCAAAATCGTTAATAACATCGATAACGTAAATTTTGTCAAACTGTTCACTTTCGATAATAGCAATACTCGTAATAACGGATTTAAGTTGCGTGGCAGACGTTTCATTACTAATATCGCTAAAAACTTCTTTACGTTTAAAGTAATTGATAAATGGAATAATCTTCCCTCGCCCGTCGTGAACTCTACCAGCGTTAATATATTTAAGAACCGTTTAGATAGGCATTTTAAAAATATTAACGTTGTTTAATATAATAATAAAACAATCCCCCTTTTCCCTCCGAGCCGCCCCCTTTCCCCTCCGAACCGCCCCCTTTCCCCTCCGAGCCGCACCCTTTTCCCTCCGAGCCGCACCCTTTTCCCTCCGAGCCGCACCCTTTTCCCTCCCAGCCGCACCCTTTTCCCTCCTAGCCGCACCCTTTTCCCTCTCCCTCGTTAAAATTATTAACATGGTTTAATATAATAAAACCATTAGCAACAGGAGCTCTGTGGGTGGTGATCGAGGATGAGTTTGTTGACGATAATGCCAGCTTGTGACATACCAGCGTGTGATGCCAGCAAAAAAAAAAAAAAAAATTAGACTAACACGAACTTAGATGTAGCTCATAGCGTAAACTAACCCACTTTTTGTTATTCTTTCTACTTTTTTTTTCTTCTTCTCTCTCTCCTTATTTGCATGTCTGTAACTCTCTTCATTGCATGTCTGTAGTTTGCATGGTATGATAGTGTTTGAATTAAGAATGTGTTGCATGGTTTGTAATGCGTTCTTATTTTACTTCTTTTCATCTTCCACCCCTTTCCGGCGGAAAGGGCTCCGTCCTCTACCTCCCTATGGAGTAGAGGACCCGTCTGCAACTGCTGGAGGTATGTGTTGCTTTGAGTTAAGAATGTGTTGTTCTTTGAGTTAAGAATGTGTTGCATGGTTTGTAATGCGTTCTCATTTTACTTCTTTTTTTCTTTCACCCCCTTCTGGCAGAGTGGGCTGCATCCTCTACCTCCCTATGAAGTGGAGGACTGGTGTGAAACAGCTGGAAGTATTCTCTAGGCGGATGGTGATGGTGTCTTTCTTTCTCTCTTTCTGAATGAATTTTAATCCACGAGTGATAGGTTTTGCTACTTACTTAACCCCTTATTCTCTTCTTTTAACCCCTTACTTTCTTCTTTCACTCGGGCTAACCTTAGAGTGGATCTTAGGGTCTTTGTTAGTCTTAGCTTCTGTAGATCTGTAGAAATATACTGTGTGTGTGTGTGTGTGTGTGGTGTGTGTGTGTATTTATACCAAAGCTGTTAAAAAGTAGCCTTTGAGGCCTTTAAACCAATAATATTTTTCTAAACGTAATCCTTCATTGTCATATTGTTCAGCCAGATGAATTTAAAGAAATGCTAGCACCAATTCAAACATACAGCCTTTTTCTAAATATACGCTTACACATTATTATTATTATTAAATATGTAAAAGATTATTTAAATTAAACATCTGTTATCCTTCGCGATAAAAAACAGTTGGTAATTCAGCCTACATTCTTGACACATAACTGTCACAGTAATGTAGTATTAGGCTGACCATATTTCCTTGAGACAAAAACGGGACATTGGGATGGCAAAAAAGGGACGGGAGTTATGTAATATTCTGTATTCATGAAAAAGTAAGTACATAAACCGGGACAAAATTGACATTTTTATTAAAACGACGGGACGGCCAGGAAATATTAAAAAAACGGTACTGTCCCGTTCAAAACGGTACGTATGGTCAGCCTATGTAGTATTAATAAAGCAACATCAAATGTCTGTGCTAAAACTCCGTTCTTTGTGTATACAACTGTACAGCGGATTTTGCGGGTAAGGGTAATATTTTTATTATCTACAGATTTATCTTACACTTATCTATTCAGTTTTCTACTACTGCGAGAATATTTGAAAGATAAAAAACTTGCAGGGGTATTTATGCTGGAATTTCGGGGCCAAGGGTGAATGCCTACAAAAGAAAAAAAACCTCTCCCATAGAGGAAGAAGGGCCAAAAACCAGGTTCAAGGTTTGAGGTACCTAGACACTCTGCATTTGAAAGATTGGAGGTCATACGCAGGGGAAAGGCGGATTGGGGAAGATTGAAAATACTGATTAACCCTCGCATTATAGAGATGGTCAGAAAAGGAATGTGTCGAAAGTCTGGTACTGCATGATCTCCTTAAAGGATGAAGCATACAGTTAGAGAGTTCAAAAGAGCAATGTCCATTATAATAGTGAATAACCGGACACATGCTTAGGCACGAAGGTTTTCTAAATTGTAGCATATTTAGCAGGGGATTTTATGCTGGAAGGAGGGGCCAAGGATGACTGCCTGCAAAATGCCCCCCCGCCCACATAGGAAGAAGGGCCAAAAAATTTGTCAAAAGAAGGGTTTTTTACATTATTTAACACGCCTCGGCCAATCTTTTTTTCCCTGTACCCTTGGCTAATGAACTTATGTAGATCTATCAAAGCATTTTAGATACAAGGGTGTCTATAATTACTATTTACTGTAGGTTTAGCTATATTACATCTTTTAAGCAGTTTTCCATCAGGTGACGGAAAAGTTGCCAGACCCATCAATACACAGATCCTGCCTAATAACTTTATTTATGTCGTTATTTCTGCCAGCTGGTATGTTCTGGGCTAAACACACACACACACACACACATATATATATATATATATATATATATATATATATATATACATATATACAGTATATACAGTATATATATATATATATATATATAATATATATATATATATATATATATGGTAATTCCTTCACCCCACCTGAGTCCCAATTATAAATTTTTATGGGCCTTTTCCGTTTGGGGGCTAGCAGCGAATTTGGATCACTTTAGCATATTGCTTCCCAAAGCATTCTGGAAGCAATATGTTAAAGTGATCCCTTCTGGGAAGCAATATGTTAAAAAGAGAAAGGTTGGTTGGTCACTTTGAGTGACATATAGCGCAACAATTCTAATAAATTTACTTTCAATCTAATATTTTAACATGTTATGATTTACTTTTTATGCCTTTACTTTATTAAAGCGAACATTTTGGATCACCTGAAGATCTGTCACCCCAGCCTTTTTTTTTAGTTAGCTTTATAAGGCTAAATAACGAAAATATCACGATCTAACCTAACCAATCGTCAAGGGCGTACAGTTGACCTAACGATTGGTTAGGTTAAGTCGTGATATTTTCGATAGTTAGCCTTATAAAGCTAGCTCAAAAAGGCTAGGGTGACGGATCTTCAGGTGATCCAACATTTTTTATCGTACTCCTTATCCTAAATATTGGGAAGTAATATGTTAAAGTGATCCCTCCTGGGAAGCAATATGTTAAAGTGATATACACTGGGAAGCAATATGTTAGAGAGGTTCCTGGGAAGTAATATGTTAAAGTGATCCGCGAATTTTAGTGAAAATCGGTATACTAATGTAGTTTTGGTCACTGATTTCAAAAATAACTTTCTTTTTTGGGAGAAATGAAAAACGAACATGTTAGAGCACTTTAAATAATTAATATGTGTTTTAACTAGCTTAAACTAGTTAAAGAGGATTGTGTTAAATTTAGCCAGAGTCACAAACTGCTACTGTTTATGAAAAAGTTATCTAAGTGTGGGAAAGTGTGTTTCTTTGATAAAAATACCCAGTTCTTTCGTTGCCAAAAGCGTCGGTCAAACGACAAAAAGTGCAACTTTACGAAGTTGCGGCAGATCCCGGCAGATCTGTAAAAGTAGCAGAAAAAAATCAAGAATTAATGCCCAGTTAGGTCAGTTGAATGCCAGGTTAGGTCAACTGTACGCCCTTGACGATTGGTTAGGTTGTCATATTTTCGTTAAAAACACATAAATTATTTATAGTGCTCTAACATGTTTGTTTTTCATTTCTTCAAAAACAAAGTTATTTTTGAGATTAGTGACCAAAACTGCATTAGTATGCCGATTTTCATTAAAATTCGCTGCTAGCCCCCAAACGGAAAAGATCCAGGTACTTGTGGGTTATCTGTCGCCACTTTTTAATATTTTTTTTATTTATTTATTTTTATATATTAAGAGAAGATGATTCTTTATACTGTACGGCATTGACGATTGGTTAGGTTAAGTCGTGCTAGTTTGGTTAAATACCGTTTTATTTAACCAAACTAGCACGACTTAACCTAACCAATCGTCAATGCCGTACAGTATAAAGAATCCTCTTCTCTTGATATACAAAAATAACTAAATAAAAAAATATTAAAAAGTTTTTTATTTAACCAAACTAGCACGACTTAACCTAACCAATCGTCAATGCCGTACAGTATAAAGAATCCTCTTCTCTTAATATATAAAAATAAATAAATAAAAAAATATTAAAAAGTGGCGACAGATAACCCACAAGTACCAAGATCCATTTTTATTAAACCATGGAAACCATCCGAACACTTATAGGTTGAACGTAGTAAACACTAAACAAAATTAGGCTAGGTTTCTGGTCTATTACTTAATGATTGATAGGGCCCTTTTCATCAGGTTGACATAACTTTTTTAAACCTAACTCACCTATTTTAGATATGGTCTCTAGGCATTATTTAGCAACATTGTTATATATTTTTCAATTAATATAGTGAAAATTTGCGTTTCTGGATATATAAATATATATATCCACTTCTCAAACTTTCCCTGTTATTTGGCGATTTATTTCCTGTACCCGTCTAAAGGGCAGACATTAGTTTATTTTTCGCAACTTTTTCACAGATTGTTTTATTTGCAAAAGTAATACATTAAAACTAAATCGCACCCAAATTAGCACTGTATATATATATATATATATATGGCGTAAAGCAAATATGATGCATTCAAAACAACCTCCGACAGAACAATCACCTAATCATCTAATCAAATAAACATTCTCATTATGCAAGTAGACAAAGTTGCCTGTTGAGGGCAAACAATATACATGTAACATTTATAAAGACAGGTCTTCTTAATAATTTCCTAAAATCGTTATCATTATTAACACACCCATGCAAACACATCTCCATACTTCTTGACACCCATCATCTGAAGAAACATTGCAGCATGGGGTGCGTTCCATATGAAAACTAGGGAGCCTATCAAAATTCCTCCAAAGCCACCTCACTTAGAACAAAGAATTACACAGCTTGCCATTAGGCCTTGATAGGGCAAGTAATAGGTTAATCCTGTTGTTAGACCTACCGGTGCTACTGTAGTATGCGGTCTACCGTTAAGTTTCTACTGTAGTATGCGGTCTACCGTTAAGTTTCTACTGTAGTATGCGGTCTACCGTTCAAAATATTTAAAAGGAATTGAAAATGAATTGAAAGGAATTATAATTTAATTTACACAATTAAGGAATTATTAAAGAAGTTAAACATACTACTACCGCATACTTAACGGTAGACCACATACTACAGTACGCCCTTGATGATTGGTTAGGTTAAGTCGTGATATTTTCGTTAGTTTTAACGAAAATATCACGACTTAACCTAACCAATCGTCAAGGGCGTACAATTAACCTAATAATAAAATAATAAGAAGATAAGAAGCTATAATTAAAAGGTAGACCGCCGAATCGTAGGTAGACCGCCGAATCGTAGGTAGACCGCATACTACAGTATGCATGGATAAGCTACCATCCCTTAAAAAGAAAAAGCTGTCAGAAAAGGAGCCATTACAAGATCATTCATTGGTTTTAGAAGGAAATCAACACCTTTAGTTTGATTGGGCAATGGGCATAAAGACTATATTTTTGATGTTGATAAATTTAGCTATTTATTAATTTATTTAAAAGGAACAGCACTTGTTGAAGTGATAGTAGGCCCTGCCTCTTTATAAAAAAATAATTATAATGTGAAGCCAATAAGCCTGATGAACAATTAACCCCAAAAAGGAATGCATTGAATCCATATATGACAAATTCCTTTATTCAAATCATATGGGTCATTGAACCATAAAAATCTGAGTTGAAGATTCACTCATCAAAAGGCACAAAATTTACAATGTGATGTATATTGTTTACAGTTGCTATATTAAAGTTTTGCAAAGTGGGAGTCTTCGTACTATGGTTAAACCCCAAATTTAAGCCAGACTTTCGTTGTTCTAGATTATGTACTTTAGTTGTTTGAATTTTAAAATTAGTCTTAAGTTGTTCTTGGGACTGAGTTTTCGGTATGTTTAAGGTATTAACTATGGATGAAACTTTGCTTGTTTTGTAAACTGACAGTACTGTAGGAAATTCAGACCTTAGTTCATCTAATGTTGGATAAATATCTACAGTCTTACGTTAGAAAAGGTAGGCCCAAAGGCCTATTAATTTGAAATAGTAGCCAAGTAACAAAATATATTATTATTATTAAAGAGCTGTTTTGTAATTTTTGGTTGTGAAGGGATTTAATAATAGAACATTGATTATGTGCTATTTCACATGTTTCATATAGGCTGTCCCCTTTTTATAAGGAAATAACAGCTGAATTAAACTTTATTGTATTTCAAGCTCCAGTGGCCTACCAATAATTTAAAAGAGTGTAATGGTTGGAGCTGTAAATACAGGGTGTACATAAAGTCAGGATCTATTTTTGTGAAGCACTTGGAAATTATATGGAATTCAATCATAAAATGATAAAGTGGTAACATTTATTAAATAATTAAGAGTAGGATTCGACGTGACGCCCATCAGTATCCCTGCACAGCTCAAATCGTTCCGCAGCATTTCTAAACACATTCTGGAGCATTTGCGGGGTTATGTTATCTGCAGCAGTTCGTATACGTGTACGTAAGTTTTCAAGACTCGTAATCTTCGTCTGAGAGACGTGCGATTTGACAAAGCCCCATGCAAAGAAATCTAAAGGGGTTAAATCTGGTGATCTCGCTGGCCAAGTATGTTGCTTCCGCGTCCGATCCAGCGATTTGGAAAACGTCCATTTAGATAATTCTGAACAATTTTGGCATAGTGACAAGGAGCACCATCATGTTGATAGACGACGGGGATAGGATTGTTAGTACCGTCGTCTATCAACATGATGGTGCTCCTTGTCACTATGCCAAAATTGTTCAGGATTATCTAAATGGACGTTTTCCAAATATACCAAATATCTAGGAAACAGCTATAAATAGTTGAATTACTTACTGTCAGTGTATTTAAATATAGTTTCCTTCAATACATAGATACACAGATCAGTTGAGTGGGGGCTTTTAAAACCAAACTGATTAGGAGATGTCCATAAGTAACCATTTACTCGGTGTAACAAGAGTGTCGCTAGTAGTTTCGAGAAGCAGGAGGCGATAGCAATCGGCCTGTAATTATTGCTGGATAGAATGTCCCCGTACTTATTTTTGACAAGGGACAAGATAAATACCCTCATGAACTCCGCAGCGATATAACTATTATCCAGTATTTTGCCGAGAAGAGCAATGAGATATGCAGACACACCACGTCATTGGCATATTGTAAATGCTCATTCGATAGGTCATCTACCTCTGACGCAGAACCTTTAATTAACCTCTTTACTTCAGGAACTGATATCAAAGCATTTTCCATGGTCCCTCTCACAGGCGTTTCGCTGCAGCCTATCTTAAGATTAGCCGTATTCACATTATTAAGAATGTTTAAGTAGTGGTTTTTCCACAGCCTTGCAATTTCATCCTCCCTCGACACCCCATCGATTGTCAGAGGGCGGGCAGTTTTGACACCTGTATCATTCTTAACGAATTTCCAAAATTTATCATTAATTCATCGCCTTATGGCTGCCTTATACTGACCCCTACTTCTACACATATAATATTCATGTAAACCGGTCCTAATCTTGGTCTACCATGAAATCACCATAAATCGTAGCCGTCTTTCGATTCCTTCTTCAGAGCGGCAATGAAACCATTCCATCCAGGAATAATTTTAGTATTATAGTTGTAAGATTTAGTCAGGAGTCTTCCTGTTTCTCTTTAGAGGGATACTAAATTATTATAATACCTAGCTATGAGTTTACAGTGAGAATCATTTGCGCAAAGATTACTTCACAGGCAAGGTGTAAAATTTCTAAATTATTAAAGATGTGACCTGTTCTGTCTTTACATTCTGTTCTCTGTTGCATGTTGACATTAGCCCAGTCAACTCGATTATTCTTACCTACTGAGTTCTTGTTATGTCGGGTTTCGTATTTTTAAGTTGTAGTAACCGTAACGAAATTATTATTAAACAATAAAACCCAAAGGAAATTAAGAAGAGGAAAGACTTTTCATCGGCTAAGTGATCCTCATCAGTCACAAATAAAAGTTATGAAACCTTTTAAAAATGAAATGTTTTAAAAATACAGTGAGAGTCGGTTACTCTTACTGTGACGCTTCCTTGTTTTAGAAATATTTTTATCATTTTACCTTTTATTTTGGACTGATAGGGATTGTCTGGTCGAACGAAAGGACTCTTATTTCAGTGTCTTTTCAGTTTTATTGTTTATACTCGTATATACGTATATATGGTAGCCAATTGGTCTATATACAGTATATACACTGTATATGGAATACTAGCTCTCACAAATATCGGCACATATTCATACCAACACTGAATTATTCCTGACATATGGAAACAAGGTAAAATTATTACACTACTCAAACCAAACAAAAATCCAACAGAACCAGCTTCCTATAGACCCATTACTTTACTATGCACACCTTCCAAAGTAACAGAAAGACTAATCTTACAAATCACCACCCACACATTCCACTATCGCCTACTCAACATGGATTCAGACCTCACACCTCAACCACGACCATTTACTCACTAACCTCACGCAGCACATCATGGATGGCATCAACTCCAGACGACCAGCTCAACGTACACTATTAGCAACAATAGACATTAGTAAAGCATTTGATGCTATCCCACGCTTCCCTCTCATAAACAAAATACTCAACACAAACCTGCACAATAACACCAAAAGGTGGCTGAGCAACTATCTTTCAGGAAGATACTCACATGTCACATTTAATGGCAAGTCATCCAAAACAAGCTTTTTTCCGAACGGGGTCCCTCAAGGCTCTTGTTCTCTCACCAACACTCTTCAACTTATACATGCATGACATTCCAACACCCATAGATAACAAGCTTACCTTATCATCATATGCAGATGACATCACTCTAACATCCACCCACAACAACATCGACACCGCTACAAATAACCTACAAACATACATAAACAGTATACAAGACTGGCTCACACACAATAGACTCAAAGTAGCGCCCACAAAATCAACCATCACCTTGCTTACAAGCAACAAAAGAACACCAGGTAATTCCACAGCTTACACTAAACAACATCAACATTCCACACACTCACAGGGCAAAAATACTTGGGGTCACATACAACACATCATTATCTTTTGAAACCACATTCAGGATATTAAAAAACAAATGTACGTCAAGACTTAACACGCTTAGGGTACTAACAGGCACAAACTTTGGACACCAGCAGGAACAACATCACTCATATACAAACAATATATTCGCTCAGTTATGGACTATGCTAGCCCATGCTGGGCACCCATTATCTCAACACAAACATAAACACCTTACAGACAATACAAAACAACGCACTTCGTATCATTACAGGATTGCACTCAAACAACACCAATAGAACACCTGCACACAGAAACAAAAATACTGAAAGTTAGGGAACATTTAGACATGAGTGGAACACAATTTCATGGCAGCAGCGCAACTAACCCACAACACCCTTGCCACTACATGTACAATCACGCACCGACACCTCGCACCATTAAGGTAACACCAGAGAGACATTATAACCAAATACTCCATTCCATACCACGCCCCACAGACATCACACAGTACAGAAAACACATACACACACAAACCCACAAGGCACTGACACGACTCGGTCCGAATGCGGTCCTAGGTGCGAAGCCGCCACCCATTAACAGGTCAGAGATCAGCCTGAGCAGATCGGATCGAGTTAACTTAGCACGATTCCGATGTGGACATCACCCCAACTTACTAACATATAAACACAGACTAGACAATAAGGTGGAGTGAAAATATCATTTTTGGATTTTTAATTTACTTGAGTGTGGAAAAGTTGCCAATGGGCTTTAGAAACAAGCATGTGAAATTATAATACAATTGAAGCATTGCTTGATTGACCACCAGCGATTTTAATATATGGCATATTTCATGTTTTAACGATCGCTTTGCCCATCAGGAGTCATCCAAGATGCTGGTCTTTCATCCATGTTTATGCAAATAATTAACAGCTTAGTTTGCTGTAGACTGTGTTATTGCATACTTGAGGTTGACATTTAAGATTACAACATGTGGAATGTAAATTAATGGCAATTACAGATGGTGGCCAAATTATTAGAGCTGATGTGAGTAAGTGAGATAAGAAAGAGTTTAGTTAACCATACATTGATTTAATGCTAGTTTCAGTGATGATAGTGATTTGGTGCGATAACATATGCAGTCCGTGAGTCAGAGGGGATGGAAGATTGGGAGTGGGGGGAGAGTGAGTAATATGCAAAGCGCGGCTGCTCCGCCAAGCTCAGTGCACATGCGGCAGTGAGAATTGAAGGTTATTTGTGCTGTTATCATCATTTTTTCGTGAAACTTGATATTAAAAGTAAGTTAATTACATATTGATATCTGTTTATAGGTGTTTGACAAGTGAGTGTGACAGTATTAATTTGATATTTCTTTTTCTTGCAGAAATTCTTTAATAGTCTTACATTGCTTACAATTTATAATAATTGTTGTTTTTTTTTCAGAATGGAAATTATTATAGAGGAGAAGGCGGCATGTGTGATTTTTGGCGCGCCACGCGAGATACCCACAAATGTTCTTCCCACCTACGCTGATGTTATGAAGGCTTACATCCATACAAGACAACAGCTGACAACGAAGAAATAACAAATATCCACCGTTCGCCGAAGTATCAAAAAAAGTTTGCGTTGATGTTGAACTTGTTTGGGAGAAGCGTCTCTTCCGACCGTGACGCACGGACGAGTGATTGAAACGCTCAGACCGTACAACGAGAAATACAAGAAAATCTTGAAACCATACAAGGCTCGGAAGGACAACGACAACTACAAGCAACAACTTGAACAGTTCAGAGAAGACGCAGATAAACTCTTCGACATTAGCAAATGCAAATGTGTAGATTTCGTCATGAGCTGTAAGTGCGAAAGAGCGGACAAAGTACCACTCAAGAAAGAAAGTTTCTAGAGGACCAGAGAGGAGCCAGAAAGATGATTATAGGAGGCATCGATTTGGTGGAAACAACAAAGCTACAGAAGAAAATATCCAGGAAAGTCTGTGAATCGAGAAGACACAGCATTCACCAAGAACAATCGAAGCAGCAATGCAATTCTGGAAGCTACAACGAGGAAGACAAGGACGACGACACCGACAACAGCGACGAAGAATACACCCTATCTAAGTCACACTGTAAACCTGATCTATCGACACTGGAGAGTAAACGTCAAAGAATGACGATGACTGTACGATTACCATGTTTGGCTAAAGCGTGCGATAGAACGGGCGTCTCAGATGGAGCAGCAGCCGTTATTGCCTCATCTGTGCTACAAGACATTGGAATTGTGTCTACAAATGACACCTCCAAAGTCATTGATCGTAGTAAAATTCGCCGAGAAAGAAGTAGAACTCGTCAAGAACTGACAAAACTAGACAGCAGTATGACAGACTTGCCTGGATTGTACTTCGACGGTCGAAAGGATAGAACGATGAAAAATGTACGAGACGCCGCAGGACATGGCCACCGGGACAGAGATACAGAAGAGCACGTCAGCATTATTTGTGAACCAGGTTCATCGTACTTTGACCACGTGACGCCGTCAAGTGGATCAAGCAAGGCGATTTCCAAAGTAATCTTTGAATGCTTGGCTGCGCGAAGTGTGGATCTCGACAGTGTGAAAGTCGTCGGATGCGACGGAACCGCTGTCAACACTGGACATAATGGCGGAGTTATTCGGCAGCTTGAGGAATTACTACAAAAACCGCTACAATGGCTCGTGTGCTTATTACATGCTAACGAGCTCTCCCTGCGACACCTGTTTCAGCATTTAGATGGAGCAACTACAGGACCTAAGTGCTTCTCAGGACCGATAGGGAAATCTCTCACAGCATGCACGGAACTCCATATAACATCGTATGAACCTATATCTCCATTACAGCCACTGCCGCATGTTGACGTGAAGGACCTGAGCACTGACCAGCAGTACCTGTGGCAGATGTGTCAAGCTGTCAGTGAAGGACACTGTCCCTGTGATCTAGCATTGCGAAAAACGGGACCATTGAACCACTCGCGATGGTTGACAACTGCCAACAGAATCCTCCGCCTCTATGTTGGCCTCGATGCACCATCCAACAACATCAAAACTCTTGTCACATTCATCATCCGGGTCTACGCCCCAACATGGTTCGCCATCAAGACGCAGCCATCATGCAAAGATGGAGCCAAACATCTGCACGGGATGATGGTGAGAACACGGTACCTCAGCTCCTCTCTAAAGAAGTCGTCGACCCGGTAATTCGGCGAAACGGCTTCTGCGGACACCCCGAGAACGTGCTATTAGCCATGATCACAGATGAGCGACCACATATAAGGGAACTCGGACTCAGAAGAATCATGAAGGCAAGATCACATGTGTCTGCAAACAAAATCCGCAGGTTTCGAGTGCCACCGCTCAACCTCGACGCGACCGAATACCAGGACATGGTCGATTGGCAGACTTTGACCGTGACGGAGCCTCCTGTTACGATGGATATGACGGACAACGAATTGAACGACATGATCTCTGCTCAAATTTCACCAGTGTCCTCTTCCATCGCTTCCCTTGTCACACACAGGCGGTGGAAAGATGCGTGAACCTAGTTACCGAAGCTTCAGCCGCTGTGTGTGGCGAGACGTCCCGCCATGGATTTATTCGGGCTCGCGTCGCTTCTCGGCAGCTTATGCCGAAACTTGAGTCTAAACGTGACTATCAATTCTGAATTAACCATGCATGCATAACTCAGACTCTATCGTTAGCATAATAGTGTGCCAAAATAACTAAAAATATATAGTCTGATGTTTACTCGTATTTTAGGTATTTTTGTGTAAAATCGTATATTATTGTAAACTTATAACGTCTGGTGGTCGATCAAAAGATTGTCTGATTTTAATAAACTTTTTTGCATATTGTTCTATTAGTCCATTGGCAACTTTTAAAACCTCAAGTAAGTTAAAATTCACAAAAAAAAATTTGGGGGCCATTTTCACTCCACCCTACTAGACAACTCCATAGACGACACCTGCCACCTGTGCCAGGACACACCACAAACAATTGAACACATTATGACAGACTGTACCGCCCTAGCACAACAACGAACACAACACAACATCACTAATGCGCTGAACCTCTGGTCCACTCCGAAGAGGGCGGTCGGTTACCTGCGTGCCGCCGGCTTGCTCGATCAGGGTGGGCTGATCGGCTAAACAACAACAACAACAACACTGTATATATACTAGCTATATTTTCGTGCGATTTGGCTGTCTCCGTTTGATTATTTTTGTTTTTTATTTGACATTAATAGGAGAATATGCTTCTTATTTTATATGCTATTTACAAGATAAAAATAAATATTATTCAGAATGAAAACGTAACGATGTGAATTAGAAGAAATTAAAAAGACCCACCATAATTCTATTCCCATTTAAATCACTGAAATAATAATAAAAAAATTATCCATAAAATATCATGGTTTCAAAAAGTGTTTAATTCCTCTTTAACTGGAGTTGGATGAATAACACTGATCAAAAAAATTGAACTTTTTTCTCTCATCAAAGATGTATACACACTTTTCTAAACCAGTTTTGTACGCTGATTCCAAATCTGTTTCGGTTTTCCTAGTTATCGAAATATGATTGGTGTTAGTTTATTCTTAAAAAGAAATGTACACCAACCTAAAAACGTTGCGAGTACGATTTTCTTTTGTAAACCTTGTCCGGATCGTCGCGGTACAACATCCAGCAGTAGTCCGCCAGCATACTTTCGTTCCAGAACCCTTGGTAGCGATTTTCCATTGACTGGATATCTTGGTGGAAGCGTTCCCCCTGTTCGTCACTCACCGCGCCAAGGTTTTCAGGAAAGAAATCTAGATGCGAATGTAAAAAATGTATTTTCAAGGACATGCGACAGCCCATTTCTTGATATGCATCGAACAGTTTCTGAACTCCATCTTTGTACGCGGGAGACTTGTGGTTACCCAAGAAGTTTCCACAAATCCATTTGAAAGCCTGCCATGCTTTTAGGTCTAAGGCATTGAGGCTTTCTTCAAATCCTTCATCCTGCAGAACCTCCCTGATTTGAGGCCCCACAAAGATTACCTCCTTCAATTTCGCGGCAAATTTCTCAACAAGGTATCGAAACTCTCGAATTCGCCTTACCCATCGCTTTCACAAAATTTTTCATTAAGCCGAGCTAAATGTGGAGAGGTGGCAGGAAAATCTTCTTTGGATCAACTAAAGGAACACACTGGACACTGCCCGTTCCTGGCTCGTATGTGCTTATTTGATGCCAGTCACGTCTGATGTAATGATCCGCAGTAGCACGGCTGTCCTATAGGCATAGGAAACAACAGTATTTCGTGAACCCTTCTTGCATGCCCGTTAACATACCAATGACTTTGAGATCACCACAGATATTCCATTGATGAGTGCTGTATTGGATTGCTTCGAGTAGTATATTCATGTTATCGTACGTCTCCTTTAGATGAACGGAGTGGGCGATCGGGATGGACGGCTTTAAGTTCCCGTTATGCAGGAGAACCGCTTTCAAGCTTCGCTGTGAGGAATCAGTGAAGAACCGCCACTCAGATGGTGTGTGTACCTGTGACAAGTTCTCGTAAAGTCCATTGATATCATGGCGATAGCAGAGCGGACCGTCTACTGTAAAGAATGTCGCCAAATCATGGTTTCGTTTTCGTTAGTGACACAATCGGACGTTCTTCTCAAGTAAGTGTTTCTGCTTGAGTCTCAAGGAAAGAAGTTCTGATTTCCCTTTGGAGAGGGCTAGGTCTCTAATGAGGTCATTCAACTCGTTTTGGGTAAGCCTCTCTGGCTCCGATTGATCTTCGTCAGGTGTGTAGTCAAGATCGGCAGAAGGTTCCGCATCTCCGCCAATCGCACCTTCGTCGGATTCCCTTTCTTCTTCTAAAGAATCGAGTTCATGTTGTGGAGGTACCGGAATCTGCATCGTGTCATCGTGAGGGATCGGTCTGATCGCGGAGTCTACGTTCCGATAAACGATGTTATGCTTGTTCTTCACGGAGAATCCAGTTATGTTAACATTGCAAAAGTAACAATCGCCACGATGGTCTCTCGGCTCCCTCCATATCATGGGTATAGCGAAAGGCATCGACTTTTTCCTTTGGTTCAACCAGTCACGTAATCTATTCGAACAAGCGGTACACATGTGGCGCCAACGCCTTATCTTGGTCGCCTAGTGGACAGCAGAAGTATAACCGGTAAGTTTTCCGAAGATCCATCGTGATTGTACGCCGTTGTAATTTAGTCGCGAAAGAGCCGCACACGTAACAGAAATTGTCGGGATGATTTTTACACTTTCGAGGCATAATGATTGATGAGTGGGTTGATGTAAATCACCTAAAAAAATAAAATGTGTAAGTGGGAGACACAAAACAAAACACAACACAACACACAACTAGACATGTGACTGTTACGCCACAGAATAAAAGGGTGTACATGTGCAATAGGGTTATGACATTTTTATAACCTCATGTTCCTGTATCATAAATCGATGAACATTTGCCCCCTGACAATGAAAATAACAGTTTTTTCGATATATTTTGAAAAAACTTCACCCCAAAATAAAAAATAAAAAAATTAATAAAATAAATAGAAATTTGCATGTTTATTTCACAATTATTATACATAAACATATATTATATTATACAACATTATACCTATACAATACATATTAATTATACAAATACAATATTATACATTTACTCTATTATTGTTTTAATTGTTTTACTTATTGCTTAAAATAAACCTGTAACTAATATACTATATTTGCTTTCGGGGTGATATTTTGTTTTAATTCTGAAAAATTAGGCCCTTTTGTATTGTTTTCAAGCAAACGTTCATCGATTGATGATACAGGAAACAATATTTATGACAAAAAATTAAAAAGTCATAACCCTAATGTGCAACGTTTGCAAATTTGTGGCCAGCAACTGCTCTCACCTAAAATACCACAAGACAACCTGCGGAAAGCCTAAGTTGAAACGACAAAATGTTATAGATGAGGGTACAGAAATGGTAAAGCAAAAACCTACACCTACTGTAAGCTGCAATGACAAAATACTCCGCTACATGCATAAAGGACGCATATTATATATTGTGTATATATACAGTATTATATTATATATAGTTATATGCATATTATATATATTATATATAGTATTATATGGTATTATATATATATATTATATTTATTATATATATTACAGTATAACCGGTCTCATCTCGAAAACTAGACGTGCTAAAGGGAAACCGAAAACAGATTTGGAATCAGTGTCCCACAGCTATCTAGCCCACCCATAATTATATCTGATGAAAAATACTTGTTGGCCAGTGTAATCAGCTTATGAAGGTTCAGTTTAATTTGTATCTAATTTTCAGTCTACCCAATTGGAGTTCAATAGAAAACGAAATGAATGTGAATCGCGGGAATGTTGTGTTTTAAGCATTCATTTAACTGAGTAAATTGTTAAATGAAAGGTTAAATCAGGTTTATAACAATAAAGGGATCAAATGTAGAATTCGGACCCCAGCCTTCTTTAGTTAGCTTTATAAGGCTAACTAACGAAAATATCATGACCTAACCTAACCAATCGTCAAGGGCGTACAGTTAACCTAACGATTGGTTAGGTTAGGTCGTGATATTTTCGTTAGTTAGCCTTATAAAGCTAACTAAAGAAGGCTGGGTCCGAATTCTACATTTGATCCCAATAAAGACATATTTTTATTATTATTATTGCTTAGAACAGTGGTTCTCAACCTGTTTTGTATGGTTATCCAAAATCAATTCAAATCCTGCCCCATTACCCAAATCATTAGATATTTTTTTATAACTTCTGGATTATCACAATATTATTTTTGTAATTTCTGGATCACGTGTCATTAGCCCACAAAATAGTTGTCATTACCCCAGTTGGGTAATTTACCCACCGATTGAGAACCAATGGCTTAAACCATAAATATGCGTGTGTTTTACGTAGCTGACCAAATGAAACATTTCAATCATGCGACGCAGGACTTTTTAAGCATAGAGCTCTGTGGTACTTCCACTCATCTATTCCAATATATTTTTATGCGCTAATGGGGACTGTACGCAACCAGTTTTATGAAAATTTAAGTTTTATGCAGTTACGTTTCATATTCCAGCAAAGTGAAAACGTTGCAACTCTTTCCTTTTAAATAAGAACTACAGTGATATTACTCCTGTTGTTCGAACGAGGAAGAATTTTTCAATCTGGCAATAGAAAAAAAGGGAGAGAATATTTGGGTCATTTCACTGCAGATTATTTCACGTCGATATGAAAAGCCTGCCATTCGTCACCTTGAAATAATATAAATGACTGGTGATTCACTTCTCTGGAAATATTGAGTGCAAGAGGGGAACATTTTTATTTTCGTGAAACGCTGAGAAGAATCTGAGTTATTTGGAACTACATATGGGATTAGAGAAAATCAGGTACTGTACAGAGAGAGAGAGAGAGAGAGAGAGAGAGAGAAACTGACTTTTTTATGTACCCTGAAGCGCATATAAATACCATCTAATGTAAGGAAGATTATTTACAAGTTAGTTAAACTTATATCGAAAGACAAAGTTTTAATGCAATTTATTTTTGAATTGAAGTTTGAAGGAGTAATCTCGGAGATGCCTTCATGAATCCGATTTAGGCGTAGAATAAATGAAGTCAATATCCGACTATTTTTCATGCATTCAATCAATGTAAATTCACGAAATTGCATTTTTTATTAAGGTGTTTTTTATTCTTCTGAAAAGAATTTCAGAAATTCTTTATCGTTATGAAAATATAATATTAAGGGTTTTCTTTGTATAGATAGATTCTATTTATTTTTGGGGGGGGAAGTTATTTTTCATATTTATTTCTTCCTTTGTTAGGAAATATGATTTTTCTAAGTTTTAAACCGAGATTTATGTGCGGGATGCTGCAGAGGGGTCGACCGCAGGTCGATCCTGAACCGTCGTTCAAACTCAACAAAAGTAAGTAAGTAATATATATATATATTAATATATATATATATATATATTATATATATATATATATATATGATAGAAACGACATAAGTATTAAGGAACGTTTCTGCACACGAGGAGGAGAGATAACGAAATAATGAAAAATGAGGCGAACCGCCTGGGAATCGAACCCATGGCCTTCCAATTGCCGGTCGGACGCTCTACCATTATGCTACGGACCTCACTCAATCACAAATCGAAATTCCCAAATAGGGCAGAAACCAATGCCCTCAAGAGCACCCTCGCAAATCGTGAATATGCGCAAATAACTGCAATGACCGCGCAGTAATAAATGAGAAACGACATAAGTATTAAGGAACGTTTTTCTGCACACGAGGAGGAGAGATAACGAAATTATTCGTTATCTCTCCTCCTCTTGTGCAGAAACGTTCCTTAATACTTATGTCGTTCTATTCTTTATATACTGCGCGGTCATTGCAGTTATTTGCGCATATTCACGATTTGCGAGGGTGCTCTCTGGAGGGCATTGGTTTCTGCCTATTTGGGAGAATTTCGATTTGGATTGAGTGAGGTCCCGTAGCATAATTGGTAGAGCGTCCCGACCGGCAATTGGGAAGGCCCTGGGTTCGATTCCCAGGCGTTCGCCTCATTTTTCATTATTGTTATCTCTCCTCCTCGTGTGCAGAACGTTCCTTAATACTTATGTCCGTTTCTATTCATTTATATACTGCGCGTCATTGCAGTTATTTGTTGCATATATATATATATATATATATAATAATAATAAATATATCTATATATAATATATATAATATAATATATATATATATATATATAGAGCAGGAAAAAGATTTAAGAGTTATAGTCACTGGTGATTTAAAAGCAGCGAAACAAAGTACAGCAGCGTCAATAAGGCGAACAAAGTGTTAGGTTTATAGCTCGAAATTTTGAGTACAAATCGCGCGATATTATAGTTCCACTTTATAAATCATTAGTTAGACCCCATTTGGAGTACGCGGTCCAATTTTGGAATCCGTATATGCGCAAAGATATAGACAAATCGAAAGAGTTCAAAGACGAGCAACTAAGATGATTCCGTCGCTTAGGTCAAAGTCGTACGAGGATAGGCTTAAGGAGTTAAATTGACAACCACTCGAGACCAGGAGGTTAAGGGGTGATCTAATCCAGGTTTTTTCAAAATTATGAATGGGTTCGATAACGTAGATAGAGATAGCTTTTTCGAAATATCTCATATAATAGGAACTAGAATAACGGGTGTAAGTTGACAAGTAGAAGGTTCGAGACAGCAGTTGCGAAAACTTTTTTACGCATAGAATAGTAAATAGCTGGAATAGTTTGCCGGTAGAAGTAATTATTAGCACGTCTATAAACATGTTTAAAAATCGATTAGACGCTATGTTGATAGAAGGGTATAGTTTAAGGTAGTAAAATTAAGGCTTTTCTGGGGATCCCACAGCTCACACAAGTGTTGTGGGATATAGGAGGCAGCGTCTTGGGTTAGTGGATACTCTCTGTCCTTACCACCCCATTAGAGAGATTCCTCTGCCGAGTGGTGCCCCCCATAGTACTGTGAGGTATTGAAAAACTCATGATCTTCACTTGCCCCACAAACACCTTTAATGGGAGACCCAAAATGGTGCACACACATTTCTACATTACTGTACAGTCTTAGAGCCACACCTACTCTTTTTCTCGTAAGTGTATATATTGTAATGTATATGATTGTAAATTTTGACTTGGTCCGCTATCGATATGGACCGTGACTTGATGGATACCGTAATGAAATTGACTGGATTCTTTGGATCGATATATTTTCATGTCATTTATAAATAGATATAGAGTGTAACATATTTGTGGATAGTAGTCTATTATGACTTGATCCTCTGGATCAGAGATTCTATCTTAGTTTTAAATCGATAATTATTATTTTAAATTGATAATTATTTAGTTTCGTAAAAATTGGTCGTTGCCAATTACCGGCAGTTTTTACATAAATTCTTCTTATGTTTCTTGTGGTTCAGAGCCCACGTAGGGTTGTGGGTCCCCTCCGCCACCACGGAGGACATGCACAATGCACGAACACAGTTAGGTGG